>PVIA01001266.1:0-298328 GCA_004024845.1 Tonatia bakeri
GGGGAAAATGGGCCAACTGTAGTTGCATAATCAATAAAATAAAGAATTAAAAAAAAAAGAAATATGTATACTGACCTGTTGAAAGCAGTACCTTACATATATCAATTTCATAAGTAACACTAAAATAGTTCTGTGTGTGTATCAGTTAATGTGTATGTAGACATAAGCACAAACAATATTTAAGCCCATGTGATATATTGGTTTAAAGATAATTGTACACTACTTCACACTGAAGAACAACCATTCCAATGTTAAGAGACTTGGGTACCTTGCACATAAAAGAGGCATTGTGTTTCTACAAGGAATATCACTACAGGAAAAGAATGAGGTGTTTTTCACACTCGAAAAGCTGAGTGCATGTCACAAAGCTAGAAGATTGTAGAAACAGAGGTCTAGAAATCATTTACTGAGTTCCTTATGTGTACCAAGGTGTGTGTGTGTGTGTATGTGTGTGTGTGTATGTGTGTGTGTGTGTGTGAGAGAGAGAGAGAGAGAGAGAGAGAGAGAGATGGGAGTGACGGTGGCTGGCAGAATATAAAAGGATTAGGCACTGTGGGTCTGGTTCTAAAAATGTCAGGGAAGGAAGGCAGAAAATCAGTGTGTTTATATCTTTAATGACCACATTGAATCCTTGCAGAGAGAATGGCAGCAGAATGATCTCCCTTACTTCAGCTCTCTCCACTCATGGGCAAACTTGTTTTATCAATATCCCTACTTATATTTCCCAGTCCCTTTTAAAGCAAATCTCAGATATCGTATTATTTGGTCTGTAATCATTTCAGTACTTCAGCGTCTATCTTGAAGACAACAGGAACTCTTACAAATATAACTACAGTATCATCTTCAATCTTAAAATATTATACCAACTATTATTATGTAAATTTCCTCAATTATTACAATTTGTTGTAACTTATTTTTTAACCATGTTCCAATTATTGTGTCCTACAGAGTTCCTTATAGAGTCTAGATTTTGCGCCCCAAGGTGTGGTTTAACACATTTCTCTTTCTCTGAACTTTATGGACATTGAGAATTAGATTTAAATTGTTTCAACAATAGAATTTAAAGTTATTTATGAGGATTAGATGATGCCTGCTTTTTAGATAAGTTTCTCTAATTGCCTCGCTTCTAAGCCAAGAATTTTACAGAAGCTGGTTTTGAGATTGGTATGGTGAAGTAATCAAATTCAGAATGCTTTATAATTTAAAGAAAGAACCAGACATGGATATAATTAACTCTACTAAAAAGCAAACTACGATATATTTTTAGATGTTCCATAGTGCTTGCTTTTGTATCCATATAACAGAGTGTAAAGTTTCAGCTTCTTTATGACCCAAACAACCAGTGGAGGAGGCAGCCCTTGGGACAACCCCCTCAAACACTGGAGCTCTGTGGAACAAATTGACAGATAACCTTAAAGATTCCTCCTAGCTCTACACCTGAGTGATAATGGGCTATATGGTACACTTCACAGTGTTTTTGCAAACTCATGGACTTCCCTTAAAGCAATACTTGAGCAAAGCTAGGGAATATTAAGGGCGAAAGGATAGACATAGCATTTCGGCTAAATGGAAGTATTCCTGGATTGACAATACCTCTACAAGTAAGACTTAGAATAGAGAATGTATCAATATGCTTCAGTTTCTCTTTAAAGCAAAACCAAATAAAACACCTGCCAGTGACCAAGAGCCATATATTTGAAGAAAAGTGACAAGTAACAGTGGAGTGACTCTGGATCTAGGTGGTAAAGTTTCATCAAATATACTGTGCATTTATTTAATCAGTTTGTGTATTGCACCCTTGGGTTTTGTTTTCACCTGGCTGTGCTTTACATTTTGTATTCTGCTAAGAATCGTAAATCTGTTTCTTTAGGCACAGACAGCACACATTGTCCTGGAAGATGGAACTAAGATGAAAGGTTACTCCTTTGGCCATCCATCCTCTGCGGCTGGTGAAGTGGTGTTTAATACTGGCCTGGGCGGGTGAGTAATGCTTCTGTTCCAAGGCTTTATTCTTTCTCTATGTGGAGGAATAACTGGATGATCTCACTCACAGTGAGAAGTGGAAATTGCTGCATCACAATAAGACTACGTATTGTTCTGATGTCGCGCCATGCCTGTGCGCAGCCAATTGCTGTCGTCCCTGAAAAGAGGCACAGAGTCCTTCCTGCTGCTGTCAGTGAAGAGCACATGGACACTGGTGTTCCCCTGGGGGGAAAAGCAAAATTAATTCTAGAAACATAGGATGCAAGGACACAGATTATGTCAGATTACCAAATGGCTTCGGCAAGGTGGGGTACCTACAGATCTGATGAATGTGAAAGTTGGAGTGCCCTTCTATTAGAGAAATTAATAATCAACCTTGCACATCTAATATGACCTACCCGATGGAGCAAAGACAGTCCTTAGGTGTTTTACACAAATTTGCACTCTAATAAGAAAGGTGAAATAACATTTATTTTTTTTAACTATTCAGTGGGAGACCAGGTGCATAGATCTGATATTTTCAAAATTTATCAGTTGAGACTCAGCTTCATGGTTAAGACCTGCCGAGGCACACACTGCAACAAGGATAAGAGTTGCTACAGATATGCTGTAGCTGTTCTTATCTGGCCAACAAACGTTTGTTCATCTGAGAACCAGGAGGTTGGCATTCCGGTCTCAGCTCTAGTGATAAGTGATTATGTGATATTGAGAAAATCACTGTACCTTTCTGAACCCTGGTTTCCACAAACAAACAGTGAGAGGCTGGATTAGACAGACATTTACAGCTGGGAATTAAAAAAAATTATGAGACTTTAAAAAATCACTAGAAGGTTTCAAGAGGTTTCCATTAGAGATTCAATAGATGAAACTATAAAATATTTGATGAATTCTTTAGTGAAATTCAGTTAGCTTTATACAGACCTAGAGATATTGGGTTATCTGATATTGAAGATAGCGATTGGCCAACCCTCCGTTGTGTTATTAATGTACATTTTCTCTAAACTCTTGGCTCTCTGTTTGAAATAGGGAATATTAGGTGAGTTTTAAAATAGTTCCACTGGTGAGAACATTAAATTACAGTGTATAAAAACTGCTTGAAAAGTTTTGCTTCACCAGGCAATTATTTAAGCTTTTGGACAGCACTAATTACTAGTCGTGTTAATATACCTGCCAACAAACAACTGTTTAATATAGATTGGAATGATGGAGGGCACCAGAGTTTTTGTCGGTGTGATTGATTATGGGTAATAAATCTTGTCACATCTCAGAAGTCAAACAGGACCTGATAGATTAATTTGCTCCCAACACTGTAGCTCTTTAGGACACGCTGTGTTTATTCATTTACTGGAGAGTATTGTATGCATACGGTTAAAGACAACGGGCAGTCGTTTTATGGAGAGAAAGAAGAAAGGGAAGTAAAATTAAATTAATTAAAGGCATTTTTTTGATGTAGAAAAAGGCATTCATTAATGAGCTTAGTCCACAAACCCTATTTGTCATTGAGAAATGCTGCCTTAATTCATTGTGTGACTCACTTAGTGAGGTGGTTGATAATTAAGGGGGTTATTTTGTTTTTCATCTGTAAGAAATGCATTTATATTGTGGGTAAGCTTTGGCTAAAAAATGATCAGTTCTTGACAAATGAGAGGCATCTGAGAAATTAGCTGATGGAAGTGTGGATAAATATCACAGCTCTGTAGGCACTTTAGGGGTTGCTGAGCTGAAAGGCTGAGCGTTCTGTTGACAGAGGTAGTTCTGGGAGGAGCTGGCCTGAGGAGGAGTTGAAGAATTTATGTGGACTACTGCCTGAGCTGAACTTTATTGGTTTCAAGGTCGCCAGTTCTGTCACCCTCAGCACGTAAATTCACTTTCAGCAGTAATCCACAAGAAAGATTTGGTTTAACTCTTTCTGCAGAAAATGAAATGTAATGCATTTCAATGCATAGAATAGCTATGGAGAGCTCCTGACATTTATGGGAATAAAATTTCTTATTATTAAGAATAAGATATATATATATCTCTATAAATATATAGCTATCTATAAATATAAATATATATCTATATATAAATATATATGTATAATAAGATATTATCTTTACATATATATGAATATCTCTCTATATATATAACAAGTATTCTTATTTTTTCCTTCCCCAAACTTTAAAATAAATCCCTCTTTCATTCCCATCTAGTTCCATATTCAGTACTTTAAAATAGCTATTAAATAGTTATTTGGATGTTTTAATTCAGAAGTCAGAAATGCTTCAGGTCCATTTTTGTGGGACTAATTTTTTTCATCTAAGTTGATAATAATTCTCAAGTATATACCTCTTTTTAAACTAAACTTTAAAAAATCAACCTTGTCAAATATATGTTTCATAGACATTAACTCTGTGTTTTAAATGTTCAGTAAATTTTTAATAAACCTATGCACTCATGCAACCACCTCTGACATACTCTGGATATTCTTTGGCATCCTAAAAGATGTTTTAAAAAACTTTAAATTTTTCCAGTTAATATTTGGTGACACTAGTAACCCTCAACAGTAAATATCAGTTTGGGCTCACTCGTGTCTGGTAGGCTACGGGAATTTTCAGGATATCTGCAAACTACAGAGCAATATTTAAAAAATTAAGACCCTACAGGAATTGTTAAAGACTCAAAAAATTTAAGAAAATGAGGGAATAAAAATTATCTAAGAATATGTCTTAGTACTTAAGAATCAGTTTTTCTTTTCATATCACTCATATTATGAAATAAATTTCTATATTCTATTTTAAAATTTCCCTAGGCTTGCTGAAATCTAGAGATAGGTTTTTAGGAAGTTAATTGCATGTTCTGTCATTTACAAGGGTTCGATCAATAAGGCATTGTGGTTATATTCCTTTTTGTTGGTGATTTTCGCCTACCCAGGTACCCAGAAGCTATTACTGACCCTGCCTACAAGGGACAGATCCTCACCATGGCCAATCCCATCATTGGGAACGGTGGAGCCCCTGACACTACTGCACTGGATGAAATGGGGATTAGCAAGTATCTGGAGTCTGATGGAATTAAGGTAGTGCCCCTGATGGCTATTTAAAAGGTCTCAACTTGAGGGTGTATGGTTGATTTACTTTAAGAATCTAGGTTGGGTCAAGTTTCTTCCTCTATACTACACAGTACAAACCATTCAACTCATGTTTACAACCTCATCCTAGATAGCTGAGAATAATCTCAAACATGACATTAGTTTAGTTTTATTTCCCAGGGCACTTTAGATTTGTTCTCTAATGCCTTGGATTAAAGTTGGTTTCATTTGAAAAAAAATGTTGTTATTAAGTCCAGGTAATAACTATGCTACAGCAATTGGTAATGAATATACTTTTAAAAGGATTTTGATAATCAACTTTGTATTAACTATTTGCCTTTTAATCTTACCTTATTAAGGAGATGAATAAAAGATAGCTTAAATGCCATTCTAAAATTAAACACATTAAAATTTCCACAGGTAACATCTTAGGAATGTGGAACATACAAACCACTCAAAATTTTGTACACCAAATTCACCGCTCTTTCTTTGTGTTACACCATTCCATTTTTTGGTGACTTGGCCTGATCATTCACTTTAGCTCTATTTCTCATAGTTTTGCTCAAATTTCTCATTCACCTCTAAATATAGATTAAATATTATTTCATTCTCCTTGTACATTAAACAAACAAACATTTATTAGATTATTGATACATGACATTGAAGAAAAATACATGGTGCCAAGAAGGGGAATCTAGTGTAGTTACAGGATTTAGCAAACGAGATTAAACTGTTCCTTCAGATGAGACATAGTTAAGGTAATGATTGTATATTTTAAGAGCAAAGTGTTGATCCTTTTTCTTTCTTCATCTCCGAAAATTTAAGCCTCATATCAGTGCATGTAATGAAACTTTTTTAAAAAATGCAAACTGATCCTTAAGATATGTCACAAAGCTTGGATAATATTTTGCGATCACCCCTTTTAAGTGAGTGCTGGTCTTTTAGGTTGCAGGTCTGCTGGTGCTGAACTATAGCAATGACTACAACCACTGGCTGGCTACCAAGACGCTAGGGCAATGGCTGCAGGAAGAAAAGGTGAGAAATGTGGTGGAGCATCGTCGCCTGAGGACGACCGGTGGGGTCTGTGGGAAGCGGGGAAGGTGTATGTATAATTGAAAAGGCTCAAGCAGATGATGCAGATCATGCAGTTTGGATTTTTTTGTTGCTGTTGTTTAATTTCAGAACGCGATTTCCTTCTGGTACTACCCAGGTGGAACTGTCTGAACTCAACTCTCATAAACATGTAGGACCGCATACTTTCAGTTTATCCACTAGGTGGCAGTCAGAGCTGCTTGGTTGCATTTCTAACCCTGGAAAGGGGTTAGAGAAAATTTTAGAATTCTCTGTTTTCTCAAGCAACTTCACCTCTCCCTCCCCTTTCATCCAGGACCCCCAGGTGTGCAACTTTTGTCATGGGCTCTTTAGCAGCTCTGCCATTAACTAGCTGTTTGACTTTGTGCAGGGTATATTATCATACCATACTTTTTCATGTTTAATTCCTAATGAGTATAAACAGATTGGCATTGAGTCTCCTTGAACTTAAAAACATTATGACTCTATGACATAGAATTCGATATAATCTCATTTGAAGTTATATGTGAAAAAGTTGATAAATCTTATCCTGTTTCCTTTTTGAAACTATTATTTTCTAATCAAATAAGAGAATTCTTCTGGTTTGAATGTCAGACATACTTAAAGTTAATGGTCCTGTGATATATTTAGCTTCATTTTCTGTAGCTGCTATTTGTTAAATTGCTGCTGGGCTTGTAATTGACAGAATATTATTCTACTAAAGCTCTGCTTCTCCAATGAATGTCTACCTATTTTGGCTAAATGTTGCCTCTTCCTGATAAATCAAAATATCTTCATCTTGGCTCCCTTGTTCTCATTCTTTCCAAATATTAAAAGAAAGAAGATGATATCATCTCCCAGGTTACTACTATTCTCAACCATCTGAATTCACTTCCAGAGAGCTATTTTTTGTAATGGCTACTCAGAAGACTCCTCACAACCCCCACCCGGCCTTTTAATGTTCCCTTTGTGCCATGTAGGGCACCTGATATTATAGCTGTTCTGTGTTGGAACTCATGGTTTACACATAAGCCTCATCCATGGCTGTTAGTTTGTTGCATAAATGTGCTTTGACTCTTCTTCCATGATCACAGACACATAGAATAAACGAGTGTATGACATAAAAACCAGTTTGCCTCCTTGAGGTGCAGGTGAGACAAAGCCGCCTGCTTAAGCATCACTCAGACAGCTGGTGGGAAACACAGACAGTGCAACTGGTTGTCCTGGTTCCTGGCTCGCTGCGAGTCCATTATACCCCCTCTGTCTCTATCCAGCCCAAAGAAAATGCAACAAATGGTGGTGCTGCCTGACTTACTCAAAAGACGGGCAGGTTTTATTACAGCACGGCCACTTCACAGGGACCTTCAGAAAAATGTGTTGAGTGCCTACGAAGTCCCAGGAACATTTGGCACAAAGCATGGATTTGCATTTTATTTACATATCATTACGTATGAGGTTCACAAATTTCACTATTTCAAAAAATATATGTGTGTATACACGTGATATTATTTAACATCCTATGTTAAAAGCAACCAACTGTAGCGGAAGATGGATGTTCAGAATTTCTCATTTTTTATTCTGAGGAAGTGCCTGGGCATTAGGAGTCCTGTGCCCAAGTGGAACAGCCATTTGCAGTGTTCTGACAGCACAGTCACCCTGGGTCAAGAAGAGAAGGAGTAGGGAGATTATTTACTGCTCAAGAAGATAGATGATGCCAAGTTTGTAACTCGAAAACAATGCACTGGATCTAATTTCTTCCAATTTCCCTGTCACTGCGTTTTTTTTATAGGTCCCTGCAATTTATGGAGTGGATACAAGAATGCTGACTAAAATAATTCGGGATAAGGTATGATGGTCATCTTTAGCCAGTTCTATGTTTCTTCTCTCTCTCTCTCTCTCTCTCTCACACACACACACACACACACACACACACACACGAGAATATATATACTCTCAGTGCCTGAGGAATTCACTAGTATGTAAAAGAACCAATCTGGCCGATTTCTGCCATTTGGGTTTCTGTCATCCTGTTTTACTATTTCTGATGCAATTTCCGTGACTGCATACTTGTTTGGGATGTTTGTTATCAAATGGACTTGAGATTAATTCACTCAGGGGCAGTTTGTCGAGTGCCCCCTCCAACTTCATGATCCTGAGTCAAGGCCTTTACCTTCAGCTCAGGACCAGTGACAGTGGAGAAGGTGACTATATGCATAACTCTTTCCCTGAACTGAACGCCTCTCTGCTGGAAATGCAAAGCAGGAGGTGCACGGCATTGTTGCTGTTATTTGTTTAGTCCTCTTAGAGGAGTTGTCTGTGAAATTAGTGAGTGGTATTTCATGAGTGTGTCAAAGGAGCCCTGTGTGTGTTAACTCAATTACATAGTCTCTCTTGAGACTGGACCAATTCATGCAGTGATAACAGGTATGTTTATGTTTTGCTTTCGTATCTGATTGCTGAAACATCTGACCCTCCTCTTCGAGTATCTCCTCACCATCAGCTTGCTGCTTCTTGTTATAAGAGGTGGACAGTTATTTTTCCCTACATGAAACCTCCATCTCTCAGAGCCGAAAGAAATTTTACCTAAGGTTAACTACATTCCCTAAATTCCACTAACGTTGTCTCACTGAATTTTATTACACAAAGAAAGAAAAACATGATACAATTTCAAAGTGAAAGAGATTCTTCAAGAAAATCTGTGGTAGATTTCTTGTTAGAATATATTGACACAGGATCTTGGTAAACAGAAAGAAAGAAACAGCTTTGAAAATAAGAACATGTCTCCATACCTATGACCAGAAGAAAGACAGAGAGAGTTCATGTGGCCCTTCTACTCCATTTCTGATTTTCTTCCCTCTGCCATGACTTTGCTGAGAATAGATGTTAATGTGGTTAAATATTCCAAGTAGATACTTGTGCTTTCTTAGCCCAGTGACATTGCGGGGGCAGTAAACAATCATGAGGCTGCCAGAATGGAAAGGAAATAGAATTGGGAAATTCAATTTGGGCTGCAGAATCGGCAAGTTGAATAAAATATAGTGAGGCTCTATTAATTTCAGAAAAAACACTTTACAAGGCTATACTGTGTTCTTTATGTTAGTTTAAAATGAACCCTTCTTTTATGAGAGGCAGTTAAGTTTTCAAAATTTGGCTGAATAGGCTAGCACAGACAAAATGTAGTATCACCTATTATATTTAATTTGGAGTAGTGCTGGCTCATATTAAAAATGTATACTGTGGCATTTAGTCTATTAATCTTAGGTTGGAAAGTAAGGTTGAATTTCATTCAGCATGCTTTAAGAAGAAGGGGATGAGAACTGAAAACCAAATTTCAAAATTAAGGGTCCATAAACATAGTTAAGAGATTCTGTGATTTGAATTCTGTAAGTAAGTAGAGACCATCAAGAAAATTAATCATCCAGTGTGGAAGTGAAACGTGATTTTTAGTTATTTTTTCCAGAATTTGAGGTAGCACTCTGAGTTTACACACAAATAACCGTCATGTCTGAATGGTGCGCTGGCACTTTCTACCCTCATTGACTCCCAAGGGACATCTTCACCGAAGGTGTACATTTCCAAGGGAAATAAGGACTTTCTTCTGTTTTCTTCAGTGCACTAATTTCTTGGGGAAGGGTAAATCAATGAATTATTTGCCCTTCTCCAAGGGCATTGAAATTAGCATTTCCCCCATCAATAAAGTCTTACTTACTAAATATAGTATACTATTTTCCTAACTAGGTCAAATTAAACAAATAAAGTAAACCTCATGGCATAACCAACAGGAAGAAGAAAACACTTGCTGTGTTCAAGCTAGCGGAGGTGATTTGTGGGAGCTTCACAGAAGGCTAAACATTTTTTAAAGTTCAGGCTCTCAGGGACACATAGACATTAGTGTGTCTAAGGTAGTGAGTATTTTCGATGCCACTTCTCAGAGTTTATGACTTATATAGGATTTCACATTTTTTTGTGAATTAATTTTGCTATCATGATGCAATACATTCCCGCCCTTTTCAAATTTCTAAAAATATTTAGATTTCTTTTTTTCTCAGTAGGTTGCTTTGTCCACGTCTCCCACGAAATATCTTTAGGTCAGATGCACTAAAGAATAGGTACCCTAAATACTGGAAGCTGGAGACCCAAATTCTGATGCCTTTGGCTTTGCTTGCCCCAGATGATAGTTTCTGCCCTAAAACAAATCATCATACTTCCCAGAGTGGGTCCCAAAATGTACTATGCAAATTACTTTATCTTTCCAGGTTGAGATGTTGTTGGTCATGAGCAGATACAAAGACACTGAAATCTCAGAGCAGCTGTTTAAGTCCCTGTGAATTATCCTGTCAGCACCTTCATCGTTGCTCCCTTTTAACTGTTTAATTTTGTAATCTGATAGGGCACCATGCTTGGGAAGATTGAATTTGAAGGTCAGTCTGTGGATTTTGTGGATCCAAATAAGCAGAATTTGATTGCTGATGTTTCAACCAAGGTGAGCAATTTCCTTCATATTTTGTAGTTTTGTGTTAGTCCCTTTAAACCTTCTTTTCTTGTAATGTCAAGATCTTCATTCAGGCCAAGGTCATCTTTTAGAAGCACCAGAGTTGAAGGAAGAAAAAGGTCCCATAGCAGCTAAAATATATGTTACAAATCAGTGCACTTAAAGTTAGAAATGGTTTACTATTATTTTAACTTTTTTCTGGTTCCCCAATTCAAAGCTGGAACAATGTCAACAAAAAGGGGACCATTGACTTGCCAGAGTCAGGCATAGTGATGATCAAGAGTCAGGGCTAATAGCCAGGCAGAGAGTCAAGAGCACTTTAAAGAAATCAGACACACTAATTAAAGTCTGGGGTTATTTGCATCAGGGAAAAGTGTTCCTTGACCCGATGAAGTTTTCTTGTAATAAAGTTCAATTCAAAAATTAGTGCTCATAGTGATCACTGTGCCGGCCCAGGGTGAGATATGTTTAGTGTCTATATATAAGAGGGTATAGAATACATTTTAGAAAGGTGTCTGTTGGTTTTGATTACACATTTATTAGTGTAGGTGTAAGTCTCTTGGGTCATAGTCTCTGTCACTCGGGAGCATAAAAGCTAGTGGGACAGGCAAATGAGTGATTGCCATGGACAGAATTTTGTGGTAAACACTGTCCTTAGAATACACACAGGTTGCCACAGAGCGAGGGGCTGCATGGGGCAGCATTGAGCGAGACAGCTGAACCAGGGAAGGCTCTGCAGAGGAGTTAGTCTTGTTCTGAGACCTGAGAAGCAGGTAGTTATGTGGATGAACTAAGAGAACTGAGTTTCAGGCACAAAAAATGGCATGCATTTGAGGGGCATAGAGGTATGCAACAGCATGGTGCATTTGGACAGTTATGGGTTGCTTTGTGTGGCTGAACCAAAGAGTTTGCCTAAAGGTGGCTAAAGATGAGTGGAGACGGACTAAGGCTAGGTCTAGAGGGTTTCCTATTATTGGATAAATCAACAGAACTGTGACCAGATAAAAGATCACCCTATTTTCTTAATGATTTCAACTAGTTTGAGTGAGCACAGTGATGATTTCATTAGCAGCTTGAGGTGTCCATGGGATTCACTATGAAAAATTTTTAAAGAAATGGTTTTGGTGTACTTTGAAATTTAAAGGGTGGATCCCTATATTCAGTTTTTGTTACAGAAAACAAAAGACAAAGCAGAACTTTCTTTTCCTAGAGCATGTATTTGGTTACCATTGCACTTTAAATGTGGAGAATGTGGAGAATTCAGGCAGGTTGAAACCCTTTCAAGGTCATTACTATTGGCTGGCTCAACATTGGGAATTATTTTCACTATAGGAGAGATGGTTACAAACTGCTCTTCCATCAACATGGGGGCAACAAATCTTCCTTTAAAATTTTATTTTAAATAGAATTATTCACCCACAACATTTTATGCCTCTGTGCATCAAACATACAGTTTCTTGCCTAAGATAGCTCATGGTTATGGTCCATTTAAGGAGTCAGCTTTTGTCTTAGAAGAAAATAATAACCAACCTTTTTTGAATACTCAGTTAATTCTCACTTAAAAATTCCATTTCACGGAGGAGGAAATAAGGCTTATCAAATAAATTTGTTTAAATTCAAATGTAACTTGTCTAGGGTTGTATAGCTAGCCTCAGCTTGAACTCCAGTGACTCCATAATCTGTGAGGTTAACCTCAGGCTATTTTTGCCTAACGTTTTGGTGTGGTTTTACTGAGACATTTCCAGAAAGATCCATTTCTAGGATACTACTATGTGAATTTAAGAAGCTGTCTCAAGGCTGCTTATAAAATTAGACTCTTCTTGATCTGCATCTGGCAGGATTAGAATATATTTGCATATTTTGCTCTTCTGCCTGGGATATTTCTCTCTCTCTCTCTCTCTCTCTCTCTCTGTCTCTCCTCTGCTTGCCTTCAGGAAGTTAGTTTAAAGGGTCAGCACATTGTTTCTCTGTGAGCCTTCCATGATTTACCCTTTCCCTTTATATTCCATGCCACTTTATAAATAGTTTTATTTAAAAAAATCAAATTATATCCTTGCAAGGATCGTCTCTCTCACTACTCTATGGTTAGTTCTTTGAGAGGAAAGGCCTTGGTTTACTTATCTGAATCCTCAGCACTTACCTTAGAAAGCCATCCCAGTGGCTTTCTGAGAGTACATGTTCAAAAAATATTCAATGCATGAATAAGGTAATGATCAAAGCCAATAAACATCAATTAGAGTTGGTGGTAAAGATGTTACAAATTCTTTTGCCCCTTTAGATCCTGAGGAGTACATTAGTCAATATTTCTGATTGTTTTATATGTCCATTATTAATATATAAATTATCGTTATTTTAATAACCAGTATTATCTTTATTAATAAAAACAATAATAGACTAGATGTATTGAGTACCTAGTATGTAACAGGCATTTTTCTAAACACCTTACACTGATTAATGTATTCAATCTTCAGGACAATCCTTGGGGATAGGTATTATTATTTCATTTCACCAAAGGAGAAACAAATATTGATTAAATCCCCAACTCAGGATGAACAATTACCAAGATTTATACCTAAGAAAGTTTGTTTTAGTGTCTGCCTCTTAAACATCATTTTATACTGCCTTCCAACATACTAGAAATCATAATTATTAGTAACCATACTTATATTGTCATGTACTAATTGTAAGTTTACATAGTTTTAGGCCCTCTACTTTTCACATTTGTATAGTGAAGATTCAAGGACGTTTACTCAAAAGCAGTAAAGCAAATGACTGGACAGTGGGTGAATGCACTTTAAACCTGACTGACTGTATAGGGTAGTCTACTGTGACAAAACCTTCTCATTAAGTGTCTTTAGGAAGGAAGCTCCCTCCCCCACACTTGCTGATACCTGTTCATTCGGGAAATGGTTCATGTTGCGACCTGGCCCCAATCTGCATGACTATGGAAGACAACATTAGATGAAGACACATTCTAGCCATGAGAATCTTGCTTCAACAAGGCATTTTTTTAAGAGTAAAAATAGCCTGGTTAGCAGCATGTCAGGCTCAGAAAAAACTTGTGTTGACATTATCTGCTGTTCCTACTCTTGTCACATGGAACCGGAGGATGAGGAATTTGGGTCCTTGGAAATCAGTAGTTGGTTATACATTCTTGACATTCATGTTGAGCATGGACATGCATTCACATCATTTTGAAGCATCTGAGTTGTTAAATTAGATAAGTAATTATTTATACATCTGGAATGTTATCATGCCATATGTGATATTCACTTGTTTCTAAAGTTTGTCCATTCAAATGACATGCAGCAAATATTCCCATATTTGTTTCTATAAATTTATCAATTGATTTAATTTGAGACACAGCATGAAAGCAAGCTATTTTTCCTTCTAGAATGATTGCATTTTAAAATTGAGAACTGCCTTGGGCATCCAGCCTAGCATTTTCCAAGTTTGAGGACCCTTGGACCATTCACCTTAAAAAAATGCTATGGTCAAATATAGTTGAAAAATACTGCAGAATATATTCCTGTCTTGGAGAATCCTAATGCAAATTCATGTATTCACATGTCTATGAGGTCTTGCCTAATTAACTTCTCTCATTCTGCATGGAGAGTATATAATATGCTTGTGTAGACATCAGCAAAAAAGAGCCTATCTGTATTTTTATCTATATTAAATCAAGAGAGAGATTGGAATGATGAAACCTGGTGCCATTTCTCAATGCCAGAGCAATGCAATAACTTTATTTTAGCTGTGATAAAATATATATTTATATCATATATTTATTTGGTGAATTTTGTTTGGGTGTGGCTGATAACTTAATTCATTGTCTTGTAATTGCAATTTGGTATGACTACAACTAGATGGTAATATTGCTTTGTTTTGTAGCAGAAGCCTCAGGTGAAGAATAAATCTGTACTTTTTCAAATTATTTGATGGGAGAGATTATCTGTAGCATTTATGGATCAGTTGAGCAATAATTTCCCCAGATCATGGAAGGACTGCGGCATTTTTTTCTCCTTTAGAATGGTCAATGGGACAAAATGATAAACTTTTAATTTTTTTCCTCAAGTACAGTCTAAGGATTATCATTTCACATTCTATAGACTTTGTGGGAAGAGAGAGATATTTCAGTTAGAGTAAAATGCTTTTTCAAATATCTAGATTGCAAGTTTCATCTAAAACCTTTTACAAACTTCGAATTGTCCTAAATTCAGAACGTGATCGCTAACTCTTAAAGCAAGAATCACTGTGGGCACCCAGCCCCCCAGGATTCTCTCGCTGTATTTCTGTTGTTTCCTTTTATGACTTTGGGGAACTACTTCTTGGGCAAATGCCTGTGAAAATGGATCTGACTCCAAGCAGTACTTAAGACCTAGGTAATGATGATGATATGCTCTGGGATCTTTTTATGAAATCTACCATTTAAATGCAAATGATCGCACAGTAACTAACCTAGAGGGACCAGTTGTCCAGACTAGCTCAGCAATTCCTTTGACTCTCATACTGATTTTACCTATTAGCCCCACTGCATAAGGCTAACACTCTGCCCCATCCACACTTTATAGCAAGTTGAGGATCACGTGGTATTTAAAGCATGATGTACTTATTGCCGTCATCTGTCTAGTGCTGAATCAGGCAATAATATTTGAAATTTCCATTGTTTCTGTTTGTTAGTGGGGCAAAATATGCGCAAGATGGTTGTTAACTATGGAAGCAACCAATTTTTTAGAGATCATTGTTATTATCACAATCAAGATTTTATATAAAACAGCAAAGTACTTTTTCCCTCATAAAAAAGATACAGACTGTGACACTTGCTATGCCTGTCTTGCAAATTGATTAACTGCCAGTCACTCCCAAGTTAGCAACCAATCTGCTGCCAATTTAAGTGCAAAGCATCCTCAGTTATGTTTATGATATTGATGTGCTGTTCCTAGCTGGAATTTCCTTCTCACTTTTTGGTTTTTAAAATGGCAGGATGTCAAGGTGTACGGCAAAGGGAACCGCACGAAAGTGGTAGCTGTAGACTGTGGGATAAAAAACAATGTAATCCGCCTACTGGTAAAGGTAAGTAAACTGTTCCACCTCAAGGGGGAGGATTTGTAACATCGATCGTTTAATGTTAAAGTGATTTCCTCTGTCTGTTCCAGTGAAAGCTTGTGCATTTTCTCACAATGTTAGGGAATCTACTCTCTTCTGTTGCCTTTGATCTACAAAATGAAACATTTATCCCTGTTAAAATTAGACTTTGTGGAGAGACTTTGTGGACTAGGTTAAAAAAGAAAACCTCAAAGGCTGCAAAAACAGAGAAGAAAATGATGGCTATTGTTATCACTTACTAACTGACATTCTGTGACGTACATGTTCACATTCTTGGGATTTAGAGAGAACCAAAACATCCGAGTCAGTGGAGAACTTCTTCATTGTACCACATGTATTATGCACCAACAGTTTGCAGAGGTCATGCTTGATACAGTGCAGGCTTCCACATTGCTTTATATCAACTCTCAGATAACCGTTCATACTAAATCTTAAATATCTTTAAGGAAAATTCAACCATTATTACAGTGTTTTCTTAAGTAATTTTTTTGTTGGGATTTCTCCTTCTGTATCTTCCTCTCCCATCTCTGTTTCTGTCTCTCTGTGTAAGTCCTTGTCTCTGTTTCACAGACATGCAGCACACACACAGATATTTGCAGAGCATCGCATTAGCTTGAGTATAGGGGAATCCTTCAGTTCTTTGTTAGAGAATAACACAAATATCCAAATCACGATTTCAAATTCTGTTCAAGTGTAGTAAGTAACAAAAATGTTCCTGGGCTCTTCAGTAGCAGGTGCTGTCGATGGCCTATCCATACCTCCCTCTTGGTTTACCACTTTAAGCCATTTTGCCTGGCTTCCAATGGCAAGTGTCTGCATCGTCTTGCTTGAGGACTGTCTTTGGGTGTTGGCTGCAGCCTCTAGTTATGCAGGAAATGCCATAGAATTAATGATCACTGCTACAGCCCCAACCAATGACTAGAGAGGGTCATTGTGTAAATATCCCAAGTCCTTTGCTGCATGGCGGGGGTGTCTATAGGATGGATGTTCTGCACTGGCTCTCCGAGTTCCTCAGTGGGCTGAAGCTCCCAATGTCCACAATGGTAACTGCTTGATAATGCATACTTTTTTGAGGTGACTCATGGTGTCACTTTCTATTGATATTTCCTAGAAATGCTTCAAAAACAAACTTCTTTTTCTGAAACCCTTGTCTCAGGAAATGCTTCTAGGAAACCATCAAAGGCATCTTTCTCTCTATATTTATATATAAAATTCTAATTTTTCAATCAGAATATAAATATTATAGATAATAGGAGAAAACCTTAGGAAAGAAGGATGAGTAATATTTGATCAGGCAAAAAGGGTAAAATTGAAAAAGGTGAAAGGTGGGTCAACTCAAATCTTGCAGAAAATTTATTTATCTTTTTTTGCAACTCTCCCCTAGTTCTAGGACAAAGAACCTGCACTCCCATTGCCCAGGCATATGAATCCTTTTGACTCCAAAATCTTCTGAAAGGGTATTATCTGCCTTTTTAGGATCAGGCCTTTAACAGTTTTTTTTTCTCCACTTTTTACTGATCATTGGCTCCATTTTCCTCATATACAACATAGTAAGCCACCAAAGAATTTTTTGCTAAGCTTTATTTATTTGAATCTCATGCCATTTTCTCCTTCCCTTAGGGAGTGGTTAGTTAAGAGTAGGTCTAGCAAAATTACACTTTGGCAAAGAAAAATGTTATTAAATTGTAATCATTCTTGTGTTTCTCTTTTAGCGAGGAGCCGAAGTGCATTTAGTTCCCTGGAATCACGATTTCACCAAGATGGAGTATGATGGACTTTTAATTGCCGGAGGACCTGGGAACCCAGCTCTTGCACAACCACTAATTCAGAACGTGAAAAAGGTGCAGTGAGCGTGGGGCGGTTTGTGTCTGTGTGCAACATGAGGGAGTCCACTCTAGGTTGCTGAGAAGGCTGTAATATGTTATTTATTCAGGAATTTCTTATTACTCCTATTTGTGACCTCTGAGGTAATGTCAGTACAGATATGTGTTAGGGGGAAGAAATATATAAAAAAACAAAACAAAAAGCAAAACAAAGTTACTGGGATTGTGTCCTCAAGTTCAGAGAGCGGAGTCTGAGCTCCAAATGAGTCTTTCCATAGAATTATGAAATGACAACTTGTGTTCTTTACCATGACCTTGAAATCTATAATACCCTCAAGTTTCTAAAGAAATATTAAATTAGATTTAATTTAGTATGAATGTTACATACATTTTCTTGAATCCTAATGCTATAAATGTTTCAATCATGTTCTTATTTATAGTCTAACTTTTTATTCAATTACTATTCGCCTTGCCTTGTTAATTGAGGGGAAAAAAAGGATGCTTCATTTTTATTCCTGCAGAGGCACTTTTGGAACTGTACTTCTGGTTTAATAAAAATTCCTCCTGATTTAGGTTTTGGAGGGTGACCGCAAGGAGCCATTGTTTGGAATCAGCACAGGAAATTTAATATTGGGATTAGCTGCTGGTGCCAAATCCTATAAGATGCCCATGGCCAACAGGTAAGGCAGTTGGGCTTTGTTTACAGGTCAGACTAGCTCTGAAACACTCTTAGTCAATAAACCCAAAAGACTTAGAGATCTGACATGCTGGTTTCTTCAAAATGAATCAATAACCGTACTATTACATTGTTCACAGTTATTCAACTACCTGATACCACTCTCAATGCTCTTTTGAAAGGCAGCCTTCTCTAACAATAACTTTGCTGTAGTTCGAGGTTGTTTTCCATCCCTTAGCATAAATTAAGGGTATAATAGTCAATCCAGCATTCTAAGGGAAATTGTTCTGATTTTAAACTTGATTTCAGAGCATTGATAACATTGTAAGGCTAAGTGGCTTAAGAACCGAAACATCTTCAGATCCTCTAGGTTTTATTTCCTTACCGCAAATGATGTTGATTTATGGGACGTGAAGCTTTCCTGCACAGTCCGACCCCACAGAAAGTGTAATTCAGATTGACTCAGGGCTGGGTAGTTATCTCTTTATTGTTCCCCACGAGCTCTCACCTGGCTTTAAAATTATTGTAGCTCCCTTAAAATAAGTCGCTTATGTTTGTCTATCTCTGCGAAGCTAGTAAGCAACACTTTCTTATGGGGTGCAATTCCCCCTTTTCTAAAATTGATTATAGAAGTTTAATAGACCTGATATTTAACACACAATGAAGCTTCCTGAATTGATTTCTGTTGCTAAAATTATTAGGATTAACAATCTGACTTTTCTCCGAGTAATTTTTACTAAGCAATTGAAATTTTCAAATTTTAAGACTTTTCTTGCTTGCTGTTTTACAACAAATGCACTTACAGTCTTCTCTTCACTTTTCATTTCCCTTCTTTTTCCAGAGGGCAGAATCAGCCCGTTTTGAATGTGACAAACAGACAGGCTTTCATTACTGCTCAGAATCATGGCTATGCCCTGGAAAACACCCTTCCTGCTGGCTGGAAGCCACTGTTTGTGAATGTCAACGATCAAACCAATGAGGTAAGTGTTCTCAAGAAACCTGTTTAGTTGGTGATGGAAATGCAGGGCATTTAATACTCTGTTACTACAGACACCTTTCTGTTGTTTATGTGGGCAATTGGGGGAGGCATGTGTGTTGTAGAAGAATTCTATTTATAGGTTATTTCCCATAGCTCTCTGTTTTTCAAAAAGTCATTTCTCTCTGTCTTATTTCCTCATCAGTTGACTCACTGAGATCCATCCTTTGAATGGCTAATCAATGACTGTCTTGCACATTTATTGTTAACGGGGGATTCATTGAGGTCTGTTTGAAGCTACTCTGAGTCTCTGGGACTAAGCACTGAAGTAGCTTTTCGAAGACTTTTGGAGAAGCAGTTTAGGAGATGAAGACAAGAAGAGGATTTGGGTGTATTCTGAAGAGCTTTGGGAGGCCCCGAAGGCTAAAGACCAAATCAGTTGTTTATATTAAGCAACCACATTGGGTGGAGTCTTTGTTGGCTTATTTTTATTAGTACTGTTAATTTTTTGAAAGTTCTTAAGCATTTAACTAAGTTTTAAAATTTGAAATAATGCACAGCCCTGGTTGACATTGTCACAGAAGGTGTTTCTCCAATCTCTTGCTCCTTTAGGGGATTATGCACGAGAGCAAACCCTTTTTCGGTGTGCAGTTCCACCCAGAGGTCAGCCCGGGACCAACAGACACTGAGGTATGTGGGAAAGATCAGGCCTGTTATATACTTTCTTTTTAAATTAGAAGCGTGTTTATGTGAAAACTCAGAAAACCAAAATAATCACCCTAGATGATCCTGGTATAGAACATTCTCAAGAAGGGTGCTGTGATAATACACTCCTTGTATTAAAACTTCCCCATGAATAGCATGGAGAAAATGTCTATCTTTTTAAATTCAAAGTGGGGAAGCCTTTTAGAAACCTGATGTAAAGCTATTTTTATTTAAGTCATTATCATTTTAATATATTTAGTTTTGAAATTTACAATTATTGTCCTATGCAAATGAATTCCCCTTGCTCTCTCATTCTCATAACTAAAATGAAATTTTAATCCCCCATCTGTGACTTCACAAAATCTCTATGGCAACTGGTTTGTGTAGCCACGTCGGGAGAGTAAACAGCAGCAGAAGGAAGAAGGGCAGGAGTGTGGGGGAGGGAACAGGGCACTCAGGCAGGTACATGTGAGTCAGATGAGAACCATGAAGACTTTTTAGAGGAGTTTTGTTTGTAATTTAAATATTTCTCCTTTTGTGGTGTGAGCTTTTGTTTCAATGTTCAAAGACGCCTTTGCAAGACAAGAGCTTGCAGTGATCTCAGAAAAGACTGAGAAGTCTCTGACTCCATCTCTCATCCCCTAAGGGCCGCAGTAGTAATGCTGACAAGTCTTCCTAGTCAGTAGATACTCTCGGAAAAGACTCCTAGGGAAAATGGAGAATACACATTTTCTCTCTGTAAACCCTACTACCTCATCTCTGAATTGCTTTTCCAGATATTTGTGTTTTTTCTTGTTTTATTATTTAAAAAAAAACAATGGTTCTTAATAGCCAAAACAATAGCTCATTCTTGCCCACAATAAAACTCATAAATAAAAGTTAGTTACACACATACATTGCCTAATGAATGATAAATACTTTTTTTAAAATTTAAAATATTAATCATTTGCTTATATTTGCACTTCAGATTAGGAATACTGAAGTTAAGATAGGTAATATCCAGTATAACTTAACCTTTTTTATTTTGTCCTGTCAAATAGTTGCAAAATAAATATTTTTGTTGAAATTTATTGTTTCTGTTGCAAAAATAAAAGTAAGTTCATTGATAAAGTTTAAGAATAATCTTTAAAAACATATTTAGAGCTGATAGGAATTTTAAAAATTCAGTTATTTCTAACTGTAGGATGTATAAGTAAGAAGCTTCAGTTTTTGTTTTAGTATAAACAGAATTTTACTCAGAAGAAGAAAATTGTTCGTAAGTAAGAAGGCAACAACTTGTCATTCTCAAGAAGTCACTATCTGAAATGTTCATTGTTTGCTGAATACTGTCTTTTGATAGGGTTTCACATACGCACTTATGTTTATTTGTTCTAATTCTTATAGTAGTAAATATTTAGTTAATTTTGCCAGAATTGGCAAAAAACCCCCTAAAAAACCAAATATTGCACAGAAATACTTAACCTAAAATATTACTTGTTTATCTAAATTTCAAATTTAACTGGGCATACTCTATTTCATCTGGCGATCTTCTGAGTTTTAAAGCTTCTAACTAGTTGGTTGTATTTTTTTCTAGTATCTGTTTGATTCCTTTTTCTCACTGATAAAGAAAGGGAAAGGCACCACCATTGCGTCGGTTCTACCGAAGCCAGCTCTGGTTGCATCTCGAATTGAGGTCAGTATGTGTGCATTTCTTCTTTTTGGTTTAGGTATTTTGGATTTTTTTCTATCATGTAATGATATATTTTTAAGTGAGCATGTGAACCTTTTCAATGTTTATGAAATATGATGGGTATCATTATAATCTCCTTTCATTTTAGCATCTTATTTTTGGTCTGTTCTTGATAATGTTCATTGGAATTTTCCTGTTTAGATTTAAAGTCATATCTTTTAAAGTTTAATTCTTCCAGTGTGTTTGTAATAAAATAATATAGTAAAGAATAGGGTTGAGTTTAGTTTAGAATTTCATATATTTTCCATTACTCGGTAAACCATAGCTTTACATACACTTGAGATACACTGTTCAGATTACAGAATCATTACAGATGATAGAATTTTTGTTTTAACTAGAGAGATTACTATTCAAAATCATGAATTGAATAATGGTATTTATCTCTAAAGAGAAAATGGATAAAGATGAATATATCATAAGACTTGAATCCTTATTTGTTGAGTGTGTATGTTAGGATCTGTACCCATTTCTTTCATAGGCAAATTGCACACACGCACACACACACACACACACACACACACACACATACCCGCAGCATTGTTGTACAAAATTTAGAGGGATATATATGTATATAGTCTACGAACAAAAAGCACTGAGTCATGTTTACGTGAAATAAATTAGATAGCTTAAGGATTTCCAGGACAACCTCTTTTCCTGAGATGAGAAGATTGGAGGTAATCCAGCTCCTTGATGTGAAATCAAACTGTGGGTTCTTGGTAGCACAAGAAACCATGTACTGTACAGTGTTTTTTTCAGAGTATCAACTTACGGTCTTCAGATACTTTTTTAAAATGGTGAAGGAAGGGTATAATTTGGTGTTCCACAGTGACTTGCATATAGTGGATGCCCAATAAAAATTTGTTGAAGCAAACCGAGTTTCCCAAGCCCTTGTCTCTTATAGTGACCAAGAACATCTTTCTCCTTTGAAGGACTTGGCAGTGTTGTATGTGGCTAAAAGATAAGCAGTATTATTATTTGTTTGAAATCATATATACAATTTGTATGAGTACATTGCTAAGACATGCTCTTTTTTGGTTACATTTTTTGTAAATATTTCTGGCACTGAACTGTAAAGTATAGGCAAAATATAAACATGAAGGTGTTCCCTCACCTCCTGTATTTTAATCCATGAAATATTGAATGTAGTACACTCGATTGATTAAATTTTGGAAGAATCTTGTATAAAAATATATGACATATACATTTAAATATATATTTATGTGGTTATTTTTAGATAATTATGTATGCTTAAATAAAATTTAGGCCTCTTCCAAAGCTTTTTGTCTTCAGTAAAAAAATCTTCATGATATTTGAAAATTGCTTTCAAATTAAAGCTGCTTAAATTGTGAGTCTTTTTACTCATATATTATATAACATTGTACTTTAAGATCACTCCCCCATAACCCAAATAATACAGTCATCTCCGTTTTTGAAAAAAGCCTTACTTCTTTATCTTAATAATAAAAGCAATGCATTTTTAAAAAAATTGCTTACAGGTTTCCAAAGTCCTTATCCTGGGATCGGGAGGCCTGTCCATTGGTCAGGCAGGTGAATTTGATTACTCGGGATCGCAAGCTGTGAAAGCCATGAAGGTGAGAGAATATAATCTTTGCTAGGATTATTAAAGTCCCTTTCATGAGTCCAATTAGTATTGTATAATTTAAATGTATGACACTACCTCTTTTCAAAGTCATTATAATTAATTTTCTTAACTATTCCTTACACATCTTATATGAAAGGAAATTTGATCACAGACAAGATTTTTTATCTTTCTCAAATGTGCAAATTAAGTTTGGAACGGTCTTCAAAATTATCTACATTATCACCTATTTAATGAAAACATATAAAGACACACTGATAGATGTTTCTCATTCCTTTTGAGGGGGTGAACTTTTAAATATACTTTACTTTTGTGTGAAAGAGGGAATTTGGGCATCCTTGGTGCTCTAAAGTACTTCAATGCTTCAGGCATCTCTGTCGTTGAAATGGGAAGAACTGATTGGGGAAGCAAAGGCAACAATGCCTTTGTTCAAGCTCTAGAAATTATTACTTGTCACGGGGGACCCAACTCCACTAACTGTGACCTGGAATGGATAACCTACCAGGATGGTGTGGTTGGATTTTCAAGCGGAAAAGAAGATTTGATGCCCAAGTTGTGTAGAACGTCTTTCAAATTAAACTCCATTGTTTCAGAGTCTCTCGAGATCTCCCCAACTCTGGCCATAGTAAAATAAACCTTTAGAAAAATTCCACTGTATGTAAACTGTCTCTATTAAAGAGCTACCTTGGTTTTTCTTTGGTGTCCATATTTCCCTGCATAGTCCCCATTTTGGCGCTGATCAGGTCCTCTGGAGGCACTTGGAGCTCTCTGTGACCTTGCCTTAGGCTTTGCAGTCTGCAGCCAATCATCAGGAGACAGCAATGCAGGGAAGGCTGCAGGAGACTGGAACAGCAAACATGAGAAACAGTTGGCCAATTATTTTTATTATTTTTTTACTTTTTGTTTTATTTAGTATTCTATATACAAAGATTTTCACTTGACAGAAACCTGTTGAAAAGATGTGGAACATAGCCCCCTACTACCTTATGTTCTTACTTGTTTTTATATTTAATATTATTCTTTATACACACATGGGTGTTCATACATATGCACACATGTTTTTATGTACATTTTCAAAGCATACTTTACTTTATTGCCTTTCTTGTGATTCCATTTATCTTTAGATGGCCAGTGGATGTCCAATGATTTGGATTGATTAGAACATAATCTAAGTGTGTTCTGGGTTCAGAATACATTTTACTAGCATACATTTTTAAAGTCTATTTGGTAGTTTTGTGAAGAGTCTGTATATAATGCTATATATATGTTTATATAATCTCCTCACTTGAGAACATGCTTATTGAGTTTAGAGTGAGGGGATGGGAGGGAGAGAGGGAGAGAGAAACATCGATGTGAAAGAGAAGTGTCTGTCGGTTGCCTCTCATATATGCCCTGACTGGCAACTGAGCCTACATCCTCGGAAAATACCCTGACTGGGAATTGAACCCTTGACCTTTTTGTTTATGGGACAATGTTCCACCCAACTGGGCCACACCAGCCAGGGCAGAATTAATATTTTCATAGCTTGTATTTTTATGTGCTTAATATCCTCTAGGTAAAGTTATATATTTTAACTGAAGAAAGAGAATTATTAGATATAGTATTGTCATTAACTAGGATGTTAATAGAGATGAAGTTATAAACCAAATATTTTAAAAGAATTAGATTGTGCATGTATTATAGCCAAAACTGTAGTAGAAAAAGTGATGTAAAATTTATTAAAATTATTTGGAATTATTCCTAAGTTTTAAAATGAATGGACTCTGATTACATGTATATATGGGGCCTTTTCTATATAATTTACACAGCCATTTCATGAAAATGCAAATATATTTAGGTATGTTGGTGCTTTTCTATAGTAACAAGGCTTTCAATAACTTCTGTTTATGATTTGTTCTCAATTTAGACCCAATTTTTAAATTCTAATCCATATTTTAAATGAAATTGCTTGTCTGTATCTACTTAATATTTTCCCAATATGCCTAACACTCATTTTAAAACAATTCCTTAAAATATTGAAAGATGGGCATGGGGCTTGAGTCAAAACACTTGAATCGAGGTTTTAATTTTAACTCTTACCAGCTATGATTTTTGGCAAGTTATTTAACTATTGAGCCTCAATTTTTTAATCTGCAAGGTGAAAATTTCTCTTGTAGTCTTGGTATAAAAATCCAATAAGTTAATAAAAAAAGTATACTACAAGTTTTAAGCCACTATTTGAATTTAAAATAGTATGAGATATATTTAATTTTTCATTCATACCTTTCCTCAAGAATATGTAGAGCTTTCAAAGATGATTTCTATACTTTCAGCCGAATATTTTGTTGCCTTTTTGGAAGGGTTCAAAATTGACATGCTAGTAGGTAAAATAATAAGAACCATCTGGCCATATTTTATAATCATTATTTTTGGTAAGTTTCACCCTTATCCTGGTTTATAAAGCTATTATTCTTAGTAGCCTACATGAAGAATTATTTTGGTGGTCTCTCCAGATGTCAGGGATGAGATAGGCTATGAATACCTCATACACACACACATAAATTTTCATTTTATTTTGCCATATGGTCATTTTCTTTTCATATAATACGTATAAACAGTTGCATAATGCTCTTTGTTGAAGCACTGCAGCAGGCATGGAAATCCAAAGAAAATAGAAACCAGCAGAAGGCTCTCGGTGCTTCTAGCAAGAAGGGAACACATTACGCTGCATTTTCAATGTGCGCTCAATGTTGCTCTCCAACAAATACTAGAAAGGGGGGCAGCTTTGGTGTTGCCTCTAGTTCTGTTTTATAGTGTACTCAATAAAATTTTTTGGAATATTGTGTTCTTTTAAGGTTAATTGAGCTGTAAAGTTTAGTAGTACTCACTTAATGTCGATAATAGGTTTTTGGAAACTGTGGCTTTAACCAAATCAATGTATAATGAGACCAATTTTACCTTAGGCTAATGAATAAATAAGGATTGTTCCTATGGCATTTTCCTGGTCACCAGAATCAACACCAAACTTATAAAGCTTCTAAGTACTTCTAATATTAAACACTGGAATAAATGTGAGCTATATAGACATTTCAGAAAGATGAATAAAAACAGGATAATTATTTTCTAATCCTCTTATTCCCCTTCAGGGTCTTGTGTGGCTGGGGCCTCTCTCAGAAGCTCAGGGTGTAGGTGGGATCCACCCTGGATAGGACGCCCTTCTATTGCAGGGAACACCCCCCACCACACACTGTCACCCTGGGATAATTTAGACATGCCAGTTCATCTCACTGGACATCTTTGGGGTGTGGGAGGAATCCCGAACACCTGTAAGACAATCTGCACAGACATGGCAGAAATGTGCAATCTCCACACAGACAGTAGTCCTGACCAGGAATTGATTTTTTTCCTCATTAATGTTATAACAAAATGACTTGACCAAAAAGATGTTATTTGAGGATCTGCTGTATTTGTGGACATCTAGTCAAATTCTATAGAAATCATTTCCAGCTTTGCTTGGAATATTCAGTGTCAAGGAATTCAGGATGGCCCTTAGGAGGGAGGCAGTTCTTCTTGGATAGTTTTATTTTCACTTAGTTTTTTCCTTCATTTCACCAAATGTTTGTTTTCCTCTAACATTCATTTACTCATTCATTCATTCCTTAATCCATTCATTAGCTAATAATGCCCTTTATTGAAATATGGCCATTGTCTGCTTTAGAACATGTATTCAGATTTTGGATCCTTTTGTTTCAGGAAGAAAATGTCAAAACTGTCCTGATGAACCCAAACATTGCATCTGTACAGACCAATGAGGTGGGCTTAAAACAAGCAGACAGTGTCTACTTTCTCCCGATCACCCCTCAGTTTGTCACTGAGGTCATCAAGGCAGAGCGGCCAGATGGGTTAATTCTGGGCATGGGTGGCCAGACAGCTCTGAACTGTGGTGAGTTCTTTTAAGTTTGATTGCAGAGTTTGGGTCCATGCACTTATGTACAATATTTTTTTGTTTGACTCTACCTAACAGTTGTGCTCTGTGTGTTTATAAAAGCTTCCCTCTAATGGGTGGGGAAGCAGGTAGCAGCCTCCTAAAAATGTCATATGATGAATAGTACTGGTTTGTTTCCCAGAACATCTGAGAGGCAAAGGAAATCTTTTGCTTTAATACTCTGAGTGGCCAAGTAGGTTTCTTGAGTCTCCATCCTCTATCAGGATATCACTTTGTCTGTTACCAGTCAAGTCCTGGCAACTATTATGAATGAAAAGCAGTAATTAACATTGATGAAGTATCTTGTGTTCTTATGTCTTGGCCCTTCAGTATTTGACTTTCACATACGTTTTCATGATAACACAGATCAGTCTCTTTACCGTCCCTTCGTGTATGTACTGAGTCCGACTCTCTGTCCTCTTTAAAATGCTGCAAACCTTTGGCACTAGCTTGTGAATGAGAAATCACTACCCAGTTGGGGCAAGACGTTGGTGATATAATTTGTATGACAAATATAAAACAGTCAAAGTTAGCAAGATAGTAAAAACACAAAAAAAGTTGATGATTTTTAATCTAGATACATACCCATGTCACTGGGATTATTTAAATAAAAGAACCTCATTATAAGAATAGACCTTAGAAGTGAAATAAATATACTAAAATCTTAAGGCTGCCAGTAATCTTATGAGTTTTGTTAATGATGATAATGAAAATCATTTGAAGAAGATGATAATATAAGCAACAATTGCATCAGCAAAATATTTTGTTAGAATGTCTTCAAAAATTTTTATTCAATTTTTTTTTTACCGTAAGTGCAATTCTATTTTGAACAGTGGTGGCTTCTTGGGGTTAATTTTAAGATTTAAAAAAATGGTATTATAGAAGACATAGGAATTTAAGATTTTTAAAAACTGTATTTTGCTCTTTATAGGAGTGGAACTATTCAAGAGAGGTGTGCTCAAAGAGTATGGCGTGAAAGTACTGGGGACCTCTGTTGAATCCATTATGGCCACAGAAGACAGGCAACTGTTCTCTGACAAATTAAATGAGATTAATGAAAAGATTGCTCCAAGCTTTGCAGTGGAATCGGTAAGGAACCTTTGTTCTGGAGAACAAGGACATTGTTTGCTTTGCGTTGTAGGGAGAATGGTTTGGCATGCCAAAAAATAATAGTTACAATTATTATACTTGTATATATGTTCTTCCAGAAATGTGTTAGTACCTCAGAACCACTGTGTATTCATTGTAGTTTTGAATGCTCAAATTTTAGGCATAGATATTACTATTTTATTTTATGACAAGGGAAGCATAAACCAGGGGAAATGGTTTCATGAATGCCACTGAATCTCAAATTTCCTGAATTAAAACTAAGAGCCATGGTAACTCTCAATGCCAAAGTACTTTGTACCTTCTTCCCATGGTCAGTCATACACCTTGTATATCCAAATGACCTGCAAATGGGAAATTGCTGGATTTAAATTTTCTTATTAAAGTGGAGTGAACATTTTAAAATGAGATTATCAAGATAAAAGGTCATTGGATCTAATCAGTAAGACTTAAAGACTGAGAAATCTGTCACTTAGAGGTTGAAAGAGGACAGATTATTGTGCATTTCTGTTAACTGTTTTCCATCATATCCTGTGTCTATTGATAGGCACTGAGAAAAAAATCAGCTTTCTGTACATCTGCTTTTGCCCTGACTTTATTCCTGGTTTTGGCATAGAGTCAGTGGAGTGGGGTGCTGGAGGCAGTTTTTGATGCAATTTCCCCACTGAAGAAATAGGGAAATCCTTAGTGATAAGGCAACTACAGCTGGGCATAGTAAAAATGGACTATGTATGTTTCACAAAAGAGTGCTGTCAAGTACATACTATGTTCAAAGCTATCAATCAGGAAGAATCCCAGGATAGCTCTGTGGAACATTTGGAAAGCTCCTGCCATCCATTTGTTCTTTCTTTGCCAGATTTAATTATGTCCTTGCTTCCTCAGGATGGGAAACAGGCATATGGGAAAGGTGTAATTACATTCCCATTGGTAGTGTAATAATATTCCATGACAGAAAAATATAGTCACCATGTGTTGTATTTTGTAAGGTAAAAAATAAAAATTAAAAAAAAAATTCCAAGCTTTTGGGACTATTCTCTGAATGAGCTTGAAAAATGAAAAATTTATATAATATCCCTAATGGCTTATTACAGTAACATCAAGTTAGTTTCAGCAGTAGAAAACTTCATTTTATTAAGAGTTGAAGGCTTTAAAACTGAATAATTCAATATGGCTTCCATTCTCAAATTATTGATGGTTATTTTAGTTTTTGGCCATTGCTTTATTTTTTTGTGTGCAGAAATAAAGATTACCACTAATGGATAAAAAAAAGCTTTCACTGTATATTAAAATAGTCTCAGAATTTTACTTCAAATTGGTAAAACAATGCTTGCTTTTTGGGAGATGAGAAGATGATAGACATTTCCATAATTATTCTCCTCAAATAAACTGATCTACCTCAGTTGCCAGATTCTCATGTTATGAAATTTTCTGCTAGTGTGGTCAGCTTTTAAACTTTGAGTCCTCGTTCTTGTGGACAGATTGAGGATGCGCTGAAGGCAGCAGACACCATTGGCTACCCAGTGATGATCCGGTCTGCCTATGCCCTGGGGGGGCTCGGCTCAGGCATCTGTCCCAATAAGGAGACCTTAATGGACCTCAGCACTAAGGTATGTATGTTCATAGACCAAATTCTTAACAACCAAGAAACTGAGTTGAAATAACCCTTTCAAAGAGAGAAAGTTCTGAAGACTGAACAACCTTTTCTCTATTAAATCACTATCATGTTCTGTGAAAGTGTTGTCCAAACGAAGACACCTTTGGAATGGAAATACAGTGCAATTATTTACGTTGGAACACTACAGTTAAGCCAGGTAGTCCTAGGGAAACTGGTGGTGACTCTACCTAGGTCAATCTTTATCGTCCTGTCTGTTGATTTCAGGACAATGAAGTCAATCCAATTTCATCTTCCTCTGCTTTAAAATCTGTTCCAAAACATTCATAATGCTAAAATTTATTTTAGTGGTTAAAAAAACTAGAGTATAATGTTTCATTATTCATTATTTTTTGAAATAGTATGACATGAATGACATCATGTCATAATATGACATGAAACAAAACACACTGAGTAATTTAACTTTACCTCAAACTCAGGTGTTTAATAAATGTATAGTATATTAAAATACTATTTTAAGAGTATAAACACCTCTTAATAACATAAGCGAGTGAGCTTTAGTTATTAAGAGTATAAACACCTCTTAATAACATAAGCGAGTGAGCTCTCTGCCAACTAGCACGCACATATTAGCAAAAGTGAGATTTGAGTGTAATATATTTCTATCAAAATTTCTTTAACATATTACTGAATACTTCTTTTTTCAAGTATTAAAGGGGAAATCTGGAGACAATTCAGGTATGGTCCAAAAAATAAATTAGAGATGAACACAGAAAACATGCCTTATGAAAGCAGAAAGTTTTGCCCACACTGTGTTTCACAGAATAGAGCAGAGCCTGGCAGCCACGGGGCCCATTGAACAAGTGCGTGAATGTGCAGCCCAGACGCCTGCATAACCTACATGGCAGTAGTGCAAGGGCATCTTGGGGAGGGTTATTCTGGGGAGTGCTGAGTAAAGAGCCCAAGAACAGCGGATAGCTTTATCATTCTTCCTTTTGGAGTGAAACAAAATGAGGCCCTTCAATTGTTGATGAAGGATTTTGAGAAAAAAATAAATAAAACACTCAAATAACTATAATGACAAACTTACATGTCAACAACTTGGATTTAGACTTTCTAAAGTTGCCAAAAGGAACCAAAAGAAGGGAAACATATCTAATATAAATGTTTCTTGTTTTTATTTTGGACTTTTGAATCATGTATTTGAAGAAAAAGATGTTTATGGAGGTTCAAGATTTTTTCTCTAGCTTATTAGATATTCCCAATATTTTAAATATTTCTTAAAAATATTTTATTTTTATTTTTAGAGAGGGGAAGGGAGGGAGAAAGAGTGGGAGAGAAACATCAATGTGCGTTTGCCTCTCTTGGGCCCCCACCAGGGACCTGGCCCTCAACCCAGGCATGTGCCCTGGGCTAGGAATCTAATCAGTGACCCTTTTGTTCACAGGCTGGCACTCAATCCACTGAGCCACACCAGCCAGGGCTCCCAATATATTTAATATTATCAACTTTAAAAATGCCAATAGTGACAATCTGTATTTATTCTCTGTAAAAATGTGTACCTTTTATAGCATAGAAACATCCTGAATACTGAATTATCTAAAAATATTTACTAATGAAGAAAACTTTGGAATAGGATAATTTTAAATTATTTATATTCCTCTAAAATAATCAATAGGCTATTGAATGGTTTTCTTTGTTAAAAACCTAGCTCTTCTCTTGATAATGATTACTTGTATCATTGTATCCTAAACCACCCCTATTCTCTTGAGGTTATATTTAGCACGATAATAAACTTCATTAACTCATCTAAGTCAATGTTTTGTATGAAATCTGAGATCAGAAAGGAAAAAGAAAAGAAGTTAAGACAACAGGTGAAGATGATGTCACTTGTCCTGTGTCCAAATATTCAGTCTACTCCATTAGAACACAAAAAGCTTTCCCAAATTTACACTCTTTGTTTCCCAGATTTCTTCCTTTAGCAAGCAATTCTAACAAAAAATTAATAATTATTAAATTGTTAACACTGGCTATGGAGTTTCCTAACCACTTTGGAGCCTCTTCACGGGCAGCTGTGCAGACTAATGGTTTCCATTTTCAGTTGCACGTGTTGGAGCCTGTGGTGTTGACCGAGGTTAAAAAAACAGTGTTGAGACACATCACGGAAAAACTTACATTGAGTTCTTTCATTTTACTGCCTACTAGTAACTTGAAAAAATTTACTTTCCCCAGTTGCTTTCTCTTCTTTCCACTGCCATCACAAATCAACTCTATTAAGAGACAAAGGATATTTCTATCTTGCATTTTTAGGTATTAAATGTCCTAAGGTCAAAGACTTCCACTTTCATATTTTGAGTTCAGTTCTACCTACTGGTGGGTACTCAGTAAATGTGAAGTGATGATTATACTAATTCATATCTGTTTAATCAGGCATGTGTGATGTATGACTCAGAGTACTTAAGCACTTAGACAGTGATTAACTATAATAATAGTTGCATATGATTCTTCTAATTCCCAAGTTTCATGTGCCATCTTGGCCAACTATTTACAACCATCATCATCTCCTTTCTTCTCCTCATCAACATCAACTGACTTTTATTGTGTATGTCACTCTGCGAAGCACCCTCAGCTATTTTAGAGAAAGCCGGAGTCTTTAGACTTATTTTTCTATATTTATTCACACTTCTCGCATTTTCTGGTCTCACAGAAGCCTCGCTGCTGAAATAATTTCATTTCCCTCTGCCTGATTGCTCAATTATTTTCTCTTTTCCTAAATTAGTTTGATTTAATGTCATATCAGCACTTTGAATGGCAAGCCTCAATAAAGTAAATCAAGCACATTCACTGTGGGATGCTATTCCTAGCACCTCGCTGATTTTCTGACACAGTGTGCCTTCTGGAGAGTAGAGCAGGATGGAGACGAGGCTTGAGACTTCAGTGCTGACCAGGATTGAGGCCAGGGCATTTTGCCAAATATTCATGTCTAAAAGCAGTGCTTTTTCTAACTCTTTGATACCTTTTGTTACTGGTTTCCAGGCCTTTGCTATGACCAACCAGATCCTGGTGGAGAGGTCGGTAACAGGTTGGAAAGAAATAGAATATGAAGTGGTCCGAGATTCTGATGACAATTGTGTCACTGTGTGTAACATGGAAAACGTCGATGCCATGGGCGTTCATACAGGTAAGCACAGAAGCTTCGAGAAGTATAGGAATGCCTTCTGCCCATGTCACTGTTGGCCCATAGCTATTACCATTCTTATCTTACAGTCTTGTGTAAACTTTTAGTGATTTTTTAACAGGATTTAGTAATAAACTTATATCTATCTATCATCTATCTATCTATCTATCTATCTATCTATCTATCTATCTATCTATCATCTATCTATCTATCGCATTCACAGTATTGAAAATACTCTCACATTTAATCTTACCTTCACAAAAATCCTATGAAGTAGGGCAAGAATTATTATTCTGATTGCACTTGAGGAAGGTGTCTAGTATAAGCAATGTAGTGAAGATGAAATTTATAAGACGTGGTATTGAGAAGTAAGGGAGGAGGTGAAGCAGACTCAAAACAGATGAGTGTCGTCACCAAGCGAATGAGAAAATAGCCACGAGCAATAGAAATAGGTTCTTGAGGAAGAGAAATTAGTCAGACTGGAGAGCACAGATGATGACTTTGACTTTAGAGATGCTGAATTTGAGATACAGGTGAAACTCTTAAGAAAAGGGTTAAGGATATGGAATTAGAATTCAACAGCAGGACAAAAATAAAGAAGTTACAATGTTATTGCAAGTCATTGGTATAAACGTAACAACAGAAGCTGGAAGCATTTACTAAGTATTCAAAGACAGAGGCATAGAAAGAAGGAGAATAGGGTCAAGGACTTAACCTGGAGAAACATTTAGATTTTGCAGAGCAGGAGAAAGAGGAAGAGTTAGTGCTGAATAAAAAGAAGAGAGTGATGGGAAGAAAAGCAGGGGAGAACAGCACCAAGTGAGCCAATGTAACGAAATACTTCATGAAAGAGCTTTGGTTTTGGCTGTATTAAATGCCATGAAAGGTCAAGAATGAGGTTTTGGTATGGCTTTTGGATATTCCAGAGGACAGTTTCAATACAAAATTGATCATGTGAGCCGTCTTGAATGTTTTGTGGCAATTAATGCTAAGCAGAATTGGTAAACTTTCAAGAAGTTTGTCATGTAAAGAATGAGAGATGGTTCTTGTGGTGATCTAGCAGCGCTGGGGGAGGGGCTTCTTGAGCTTGTAGAGATCTGAGCATGTTTGCGGGCAGCAGGTGACTAAGGACTGAGAGATTAAAGACACAGGGACAGTGAAGAGGAGTGAGAAAATGGGAAGGGATGAGATACAGGAACAGATGATCTCATCTCAGCCAGTGTGGGCTGAAGAAGAGATAGTATTTTATGGAAGGAAGAACTTGAGAGAGAGGTGATTTGAGATGAAGAGAAGGGAAATGGAAGAAGTTGATGTTTATCTGTAAGATGACTGAAGCTTTGGCAGCTAGACGAGCTTGGAAAAGGTTAGAAGGGTATCTGGAAATGTGTTGGAATAAGGCAGGTAAAACAAGAATCAGAGGAAATAATACCTGATGCACCTTATATATGTATCACCATAAGATAATGCTTTTCCCACCGACCCCTTGGACTGTCCTGTGTGTTGTATCCTGCAAATAAATTAATGAGTGCTGCTTGGATGTACAGGTGACTCGGTTGTTGTGGCCCCTGCCCAGACACTCTCCAATGCGGAGTTTCAGATGTTGAGACGTACTTCAATCAATGTCGTTCGCCATTTGGGCATTGTGGGTGAATGCAACATTCAGTTTGCCCTTCATCCTACCTCAATGGAATACTGCATCATTGAAGTGAATGCCAGACTGTCCCGAAGCTCTGCCCTGGCCTCAAAGGCCACTGGGTAAGACCAGGATGCTTGACCATGGATTTGTGGATTCTTCACAGAGAGAACTGGAAAACTGACAGCTAGTAAAGACTGTGCTACATTTACAAACTTCAGTCCCCATTTCCGTATGCTGGCTCTAGCTCATTTAGCACCCTAAGGACATGGTTATTAATGAGCTCGCTGCCAGATTGTGGCAAACAGTATTGCTAGCTGGCTTTGTTTGCTGGCTAATCATAAACTAATCAAAATCTGGGTGGTCAACACAGGCTAAGAAAAATCTGCTTCTTAATTACACTTTGCAGATGTTGTAAAAAAGCACAAATTAATCCTTAATTTTAGTTCTCAATTGGCTTTTTCAGGTGTAGCAAATAGTAGGCAAATAACATAGTTCATTTGACTCAATCATTCAATATACATTATTTTAGTTTAGCAAACTCCACGAGACCAAACAATATAGGGTTTTTCTATAGGTAAATGCTGCCACCAAATAAATAAATTTGCTGTCCATTTAACAACTGTTGGCAAACATAGTTGAAGGGAAAATTAATCTACACCTTTTTTCCTACTAGTATATTTAACATCTGGCATTTAAATGATACGGCATTTAAATGAACAAAACATTTACTGCTAAAGATTTTTTTTATGTAGCTGCACAGTGTTGTATGGACTGGCGGAAGGCATGTTGCCCTAGGTGAGAGCCAGGAGACCCCAGTTCTCCTTTGGGTTCTTCTACTCACCGTGAGACTTTGGATGTATCACTTAGTGTCTCTGTCAGTCTCTTCAACTGTTAGATGGGGGAGTCACATTAAAGGACTCCTATGTAATCCTATAGGTCTATGAATTATTTTCTCAAACACTATTACCAAAACTAACACTCCAGGGGAGGATAGTCCAGTTTTCAGAGTGACAGGTTTATAGGAAACCCAAAATTCAAAGATAATTTAGAGATAGAGCAAGGACCCAAACTTGCAATGCTTACATTTTCTGACTGTTATATACCCCATGGTCTCAGCTAACTCCACTGTCTTCTCAGGGGCAGGCATGCATACATTTTGGAGGTTTTACACACTGAGTACTTTATTTATCAAAGAAGATACTGATTTTGGATTGAAGAAGTGAAGGTTGAGAGCTGTAGCACTGGGTGTCAGATACTGAAAATGAATTCTTTTGGATCTGTGCCTTTATACTTGGTCATGATTCACCCTATTTTAGATATGGTCATTGGATATTTCTACTCAGAATGGAGAATTATGTGTGTTTTATATCCTGTTGTGGAATAATACCACAATTTCTAAGAAAGACCAGTTTATGCTTTTGGCTGCTTTTAATACTTATTGCAGAAAGAAAAATCATGAATTTGTCTCTTCCTTTATAGCTACCCATTGGCATTCATTGCTGCAAAGATTGCCCTAGGAATCCCACTTCCAGAAATCAAGAACGTTGTATCGGGCAAGACTTCAGCCTGCTTTGAACCTAGCCTGGATTACATGGTTACTAAGATTCCTCGCTGGGATCTTGATCGTTTTCATGGAACATCTAGCCGGATTGGTAGCTCTATGAAGAGTGTAGGAGAGGTGAGTCCTTGGTTAATTTCTTTATTTCATCCTGTTTCAATTATTTTGTCTAATTTTTAACATTGTTGAAAGTCTTAAGGTTGCCGTGATACTTACTATGTTATTAGTTGAAGGTATACAGGAATTTCATTTCATGTCTAGTGTTTCACTATCTTTCTATTGGACTGCTAACATAAGACATTGGTTACATGCCCATTTAATGGATTCTAAAGACATCCAAGCATTCTAGTATTCTAAGAGCATTCAGGAGAAGAAGCCATATATGTAGTGTATAATACATACACATTTATAAAAACACATGCCTATATTTACATAACTGAATTTTAATATATTTTATAACCTAATCAAGGAAATAATACTATATAAAATATAACATGATATACCAAAAGACCACTGAATTGTGGGTAAGAATTCAACTTCAGGCCATGTGCATTGTGGTTATAGTCTCTGTGCACCTCACGCTCCACGTCGTGTCTACAGGAGAAAGCAGCTGGACTGGAAAACCTCTCACGGCCCTGCTAGCTCTAAATTTCTAAATTATGAAGAGCACAGTGGAATATTAAGTCCCCTTTTATTACACTGAAGTATTCCAAGCTTTCAGCACCTTGCAATTTTACATATTGTTCTATTTTAAATTTTAAATTAAAGTTAGTTTTTGATTATTCCATCTTCAAATAAGCAGTGCTCCATGTGCAGGAGAAAACAAAGGAATTCAGATCCCTACCTCTGAGATTCACCCTCTTGCCACTTTCACCAAGAGCTTTATTTCGTTTTGCATCCAGGAGGGTTGGCATAGTAGAGAGAATATTAGCCTTACAACAAGGTGAACTTCGGTTTTACTCTTGTGTTGCCTCTTACTCGCTAGAGACACTCATGCCTCACTGGAGCCTCAGCCTCTCCTGAAAAGTGGAGATGATAATACGGTGTGGGGCTCTTATAAGGTTTAGGACTAATACATATAAATATTTAGCAATAACTTTAAAGTTAGATTCATACCACATTTCTAATACATGTATTGCAACAGTATTATTGTCATTGTTTATGGGTAGAATTTTTGAATACCAGAAGTATGTACAAATCTCAAAATATATCTCTATCTGTCTGTTTTACTTTATCTCGTCTCTCTCATAGAAAAGGTCAGTGTAGGACCTCTTAGTGTATGTCTAGGTATCTCACACAGTTAGATTACAGAGCAAAAAAAACTACTTGTGACCTGCCATTTTTATTGGCGTTAATTTTTGCCACGACATAGATTATAGCCCTACACTCAGATGAGTTGTTTTAGAAATGCATGCCACTGATCACAGAAAAGAAAGCTTGAATTCATCAGCAGTGCAGGGGAAAAGGGAAAAAAAGCCCAACATTTTACTGATCAATCATATTCACAGGTGAAAGGCAGAACTATTACTGTTTTGGTTTCCTTAGTTTCCAAGATATTAATGGAAGGTTTTAAAGTAATAACTGACAAGGAACAATTTGACCTTTTAAATGAAAATGTCTTCCTGGCTATAAAAGAACAATAGTAGTTTTTCTCCCTTCATAGTTGTTTTAAATCTTATTTTTTCTATTATGCTTCAAGGCATACTGTAGAATTAGAACTCAAATGTCATAAAAGGTTTTGTTGGTAGTGTTTTTGCCAAAAACCCCCCCAAAACTCTTGTTAGTTAAGTTACATTTTGTGTGCAGTGTCCCTTTTCATAATGTTTACAGTAAAATTTATAGGAAAGAGATTGTGAGATAATGTTGTGATGGCTTCATTTAGAGTTTATCCTCCGAGGGATTTTTTGCTGTCAGTTAACTTTAACGTTTAGTTCATTTAGTTCAACTCAGGTGAGCAAACATTTCCTGAATTCTTACTACATGCAGGTACTAGGAGGATAAAACAGTGAGTAAGATGATAATCGTGACACATTATTTGTGGTTGCTAAGTTCAGAATATGTAAAGTGAACCAGAAATAATATGAATTAAACTATATAAATGTTAAAATACAGTATTTATATACAGGTGTTATAAGAAGGTGATAGAATATGGTAAGGGAAAGCCAAGATTCCACTGGAAAAATGGTGAAATTTTTACTTAATGAATGTGAATTTTTATAATACAAAGTATTAAAAAGCACAAATTTTGAGTAAATACTGTCATATATTCCTGTATTAATATATAGATAGGAAAGGTTGCTTCTCTTTTATTACATTTATTCCATATATCATTATATACAGTGTGCTTAAATAGTAATAAAAATTATGGTGAGTATAGAACTAGTAACTTTATAGGGATAACTTTTAAATATGTAATATTTACAAATTTTATTAAATATTTCAAACATATTTTCTTAATTTGATATACCATAAAACATCTTATATCTAGCAGTCTCTCTCATGCCTAGGCGAGCAAACCTATGAACATTATGGTCTAACTCTTCAAATACCACTATGTCTTGCAAATTGCATATCTGAATTAGACTAAGATTTTATTTATTCTCACTCTTAAGAACCTTCGCTTATTTCTAATTAAATTTGGAGCAGTGAGGCAAGGTTACCTTTTTGGCTATAATGATCTTGGTATTTGTGTCTTGTTACACAACTGACATGAAGATTTACTAAAATGACATTCATGGGAATTCAGGTCTATTTGAGGAATCATGGAAGTTTACTGATGGCAGCATTATGACTGTTATTATTTTAAATTGGCAACCTAAAATGCATAGCAATCTATTATTCTCTGGAAAGATTCAAAGACAGTGTTTATCCACTGAAATAACTGAGTAGGCTTCAAAGTCAATTTAAGTTTAGTTCTGACTTGTAACTTGTCCAAACTAAATCACCACAAGGTCTTCCTAATTGATTAGTGTACAATGAGCTATAAAGGTTGTAGGAAGACACATTAAATTTGTCATGGAGAATTTAGTCTCCACCTACTCTCAAAATTTAAATTTATCAGTATTTGTTATGATTCTCAAGGTTCTATTAATATTAATGCTTTGCTATAAAGAAAGCCTGCCTGTCTTGGGTATTGACTGATACCTGTTTATAAATAGGTCTTTTTTGCATGTTAATATGTGCCTGGTTTCTCTTCATTTGCTCTCTATTCTAAAAGACATCTGCACAAAAGCAAGATCTTATTAGGGAAGGGTTTATGTTGCTCTAGCCACAGATATGTTATTTTAAATACTATGGTCTGAGGGAGGTGTAGGTGATTTCCTCATCAGTCTCAGCAAATACAGTTAAATCTGTAAGAGGTAGACGACTGGCTTAGTGTTGAAGACTTTATATCAAACCCTCAGCGAAAAGGAGAGAAGAAGAAAAATAACACCAAAATTTGAGTTATGTTCTTCTGATGTATGTTTTATTCTTAGGTCTTTTCTGAAAAGCATTCTCTTTCTAGTTCTATTATGGATTAGAAACACATAAGCTCTTTCTTTAAATATGATCCATCAAATGTGTATCACAGGTCATGGCTATTGGTCGTACCTTCGAGGAGAGTTTCCAGAAGGCTTTGCGGATGTGCCACCCCTCTATCAATGGCTTCACTTCCCAACTCCCTATGAACAAAGACTGGCCATCAAACCTAGACCTCAGAAGAGAGCTGTCTGACCCATCCAGCACCCGCATCTACGCCATTGCCAAGGTAACACGTGACAAAGGGCCCGGAGCCACTATTTTTTTCAGAATGTAGACAGCCTGAACATTAAAGTAAAACTGAATCACAAAGTGATCTTGAATTCAGGGATTTGGAGGAAATTTTTACCTATCTTAGTAGCGTTAGATTGGGGCTACCTATGGATTTCAACAGATTATTCTATAATAATTAATGAAAAATTACCCTTTTTTATTAGACTGTAAGTCTAGGTTTAAGGATGCATTACAGTTTCAAGGGATGATTACAGAGAAAGAATGTTCCTCCCTTTCAGTATATGTAGTATCAGTACTCTCAAGTAGATTTGCTGGTACTGACTTGTCATTTCCTGTCACTCTCATTACTTGCTTCTTGAAAATATGTAAAACTGTATTTTAGAAAACAAGGTGTATAAATAGTATCATTTAGGACAGGTTACCTAAGACTCTAGAATACCCTTTATCTGCTTCTTTTTCTGTATTTAAGCAACAACAGACTGTAAAGAATTTCCCTAATTATAGGCTTTTTCCTATGTAATTATTTTATTGGTCTTACTTTTGGAACAAAAAGAGCCACACATTTCTCACTTCCACTCCCTTGTTCCCTTTTATGCAAATTAAGTGGCATATTAATCTCCTTTCATGTTTATTATGCTTAGAGTTTTGAAGTTTCCGCTTATCTGATCTTATAAAAGGTGACTTGGGCAGCTGGGGTCTGTCTGGCAGAAATCTCCTCATGGTTTTCTGACATTTAAGGCAGCTTAGGCGTTAATCTTCCAACAGTGTCGAACGACGCCGGGGCTGCAAAGCCCTGCTGACCGTTTCCTGTGTGCATGTGTACACGCAGGGTGAGTTGAGGAAAGCAGGAATTTTGTCTTTACAAGAAGTATCTCCCTCTGTAATTTGTTGTTGTTGCAATGTCAAAACGCTATTAGTGATTCGGAACTCACTACAGCTTTTCTGTCCGTGTACTGAGAGTCCTGCAAAGAGGGAAGAATGGGAGGGAATGTTTCCTTTATTGCATGTATTATATATTCTTCTGATCTTTGTGGTTCCTACATGCAGAATATTTAGTTCCCATTGAAATCTGGGAGATAGTAGTATCTTTTGATGAACATTCCTCAATGTTGAGTTTCAAGGTAATAGAGAATTAACATTTTTCTCTGGCGGTGGGGGTGATAGTAATGATCACCCCCACTGCCAGAGAAAGCCATCTCAGCTTCCTTATTGTTTTCATTTCTGTCTTTTTTTTTTAAATAAAAGCAATATACCACATTCCTATGTGTGCTTGTATATCTAGATACATATATTTTTTTTCAGACAGAGAGCAGTAGTGGATTTTTTCTTAAGTCTAGTTATCATGCTTCTGCCAATTTAAAGTAGAAGAAAAAAGGAAGTATTTCCAAGTTCCCAGCCAGGCAGTAAAACTCAAGCAAACCTCTGATTCTTTTCTAACAGACTTATAAAAGATGAAAATTCAGGGGAAATGTGTGGAGATTCTTTCTTACATAGAGTGCCCTGTGTTTGAGCAAGAAGTGCAGGGTCTGAGGTATAAGTTATTGTCTGCCAGAGTGCCGGGAGAAGGAACTGATTTCTGTTTGTTAGAGGTCATCATTACTGTTCATTTCCACAGCAACCGAGAACCTGGTGATTTTGACAAAGAGTCTAAGAACTGTGGAGAGCTGAAGGGGAAAAAGAATGAAGGGAGTGTGTAAATCTTCATTCGCTTTCATGATTCTTAGAAAAGGCCAACTTGCTCTGAGGTCTGGTTTTGGCAGCAGTCTTATTTCAGGATGACTGGATCATCACCTCTTTTGATTTGGGGAGAACACAGGGCATTGTTTTTGATTCGGGGAACATTAGAGTCACCTCAAACTTGCTTGGGGTCATTATGAACTTCGTTATAGCGGTGCGAATAGCAATGCTGCAGTGCTTGAAGATGAAGTCCCAAGATGGGCGGATCTAGCTTCCCTTCAAAACTGCAGATGTGACAATGTTTGTCCTTCCTCACAGTGACATGACTGCAGGATTTTAGGTCCTCCATCAGTCGCACAGTGATCACTGTTGTGTGATTGTGTGCAAACTTCCTCTGGTCTGTCAAAAATGTGCTATCTTCAGGTTCTATCCCCCTCCCAGTGTTGATAGCCAACAGCTAATTGTGCTTTAATCACTTGGAAAATAGGACAGAATATTAAGTCCTTGGGAATCTGGCTGTAATTACAGGGAGAATTATACTTATGAAATGAACATGCCTTTGAGTATTCCCATTAGGTGTCATCTATTCTAGTCAATAGAATTATAAACTATGCTGTCTCTCAACACTTATATTTATGGTCTCACTGATATCAGAAATAAGTAAAAATTTTAAGAAAATTAAGCTCCCTAGGTTGAAATATAACAACAGAGTTGCTAGTTACACACACACACACACACACACACACACACACATTAATGGGATATTTCTAAATAGTGTGCCATTTTATAATATGTTGTTTTGGAATATTATCTGATTATTTCTATATAAAAGTAGACATCTTTTGAATATGAAAGTTTTGGTTTTGAGAGTAGCCTTTATATACTTGGCTTTTCTCCTTAGCCTAGTGACCCATAGTTGTAATTTTATTCTTGAGAAATTGTCAAAGTAAGCTGCAGAAAAAGGCTGAGTTGCCTATCAGAACTGAAGTTATTACTACTCTGTTTTGGATTATATCAGGATTGTGTAAAATGTCTGCTTTAGTGCAAAAGTCAAAGTAACTGATTCAAAATAATTTTTTGAAGTCCTCTGTGAGGGTGTATCCTATAGAAAAAACACCAAGCCAAATTAGACCTATGAATTCTCACTGACTAGTTTGCATGCATGTGGAATGAAGTGATAAAAATATGCGGTTTCCTAAAGGATAATTATCCAAATGCAAGTCAAATGATTCTAGATTTTCTTACCAATTTGGCTTAACTGTAGTTTCAAGAGATTCCATTTAATTTCAAAGAGATGTCCCAATTTTAGGATATAGTTGGTAACATAATCATATTAAGAGCAGGAGGCTGAGCCTATTAGGGGATTTTTCGAAACACACACCACTCTGATTAACTCAGAGCATCTCCTTTGCATGTTGCTGTGGAAAGAGGTGGCCGTATTCGTAGGTTTATTGGGAGCAACATCAATGATATGATATCAGTTTCATGTTTCATGTCTCAGTCTACAGCCTCAGGCTCTCTGAACAACAAGGAGCAGGGTGGCTGCTCCATGTTTTCAACCCAATAAGACATTTATAACATGTTTGCCAAAAAATATCTCTCTGCTCTTTTTGGCAGGCTTTGGAAGACAACATGCCCCTTGATGAGGTTGCAAAGCTCACATCCATTGACAAGTGGTTTTTGTATAAAATGCGTGACATTCTAAACATGGAAAAGACACTAAAGGGGCTCAATAGGTAAGGCAACATGGCTCTGGTTCATTCCAGATTCCTCCTGTGCAATTTTTGGATAGTCTTTTCTCACCCTTAAGCATTTGGCCAGCATTATGCTTCAATAATGTAAAGAGTGCCAAGGTTGGAAAGCAGTAGCCTTGCCCAGAAGAAATGGCAGGTTTTTAGATGTTTATCTACTGAAAGGTATGTATTAATATTGGGCTATCTTCTACCCCATCCTTGCCATCAAACATAATGATGCTCTTCTTAGGTCTTTTGGATATATGGAAATCAATGTACTTTTATGATATCATGTGCTATTTAAGTACTAAATGATACCTAGGTTTAAATTTGAATAATCAAAAGAGTAATATTCCTGTTTCCTATACATTTCCTGAATTCTAAAGACTATTTTTCTCTTTTACTATCAAACAACACATTGTTGTATATTGACAAGCAAAAGTATTTCTCTCGCATTTTACTGACATTTTTAACTTTGGGATTTCTAGTTCAGCCTAATCCACATTCATGTCTCTGTTAACAGACTCTTTACCTCTTACTGATTTACATTTTTACCTCCTTCATGGCCACTTATTTCTAAAGTTTCGTGTTCAGAATATTCTAATTATGTCAGTGCTTTAAAATTTACTTTTTATTTTTTGTGGAAAGACCTTTTGTTGGGGCACCTCGGGTTTATGAAATCACAGATAAGTCTTAAAAATGTATTGTGGATAAGAGGAGTACTTGTTACCAGTGCAGTGTGTTCTTCAGCTTCTCCCCCTTAAGAGAGACCTGAAAGACTATTGGAGAGAAGCCTCACCTACAAGTCTAAGCATGTGTTTAGAGAGGGATTTTTTTTTTTGCCTGTGTGCAGAAAATTGTTCTTAAATGATATGGGAAAATATGGAAAAATGAGTCAGTAGAAGTTGTGGTTGAGGACAGTGGAAGAGCTCAAAACCTTGAATTCTCATCGATTTAGCAACTATATCATGTACCGGAGTCGCTGTCTTCACTTAACCAAGCTCACAGAAGCTGGCCACTAAAAACACTTGCTATTCTTTTTGAGCAAAACGAGGTTCTTTTCCATCTATTCAACAATTGCCCACAACCAATGCTTGGTTTTGAAAACTAGCAGTTCTGATCTTGCTTGTAAGTCATTCTTTTTAGTGATCACATAAAATGAACAGTAGATAGCAAACAAGTTCAGAATGGAACCCATAACATTCGTCTTGGAATTCTGCTGAACTGAGGTTTCCTTTCTTGGTTTATGGGGCCAGCCGAACTTCCATATTGAATTATAGCCTGTTCCACTGTGTTCAGTTTCAGACAACGGATTTCAAATGCCCATGAAACTGCTGCAATTAAACCACATGAGGGCGCTAGAAACTTACAGTACACCCATTGTAGCGGTGGAAAAGGCCTCGGGTGAAAAATAGCAGATGTAATTGTGATTTAAATTTCCACTTGATAAACCTCCTGATATTTAGACAAATTCGATGTTTTAATTCAGTAGTTTTTGTTACAACCAGAAGGCAGGTTGAGCTTCTAGCTAACACAAATAAGCACAGATTGATAGTGACTAAGGTCCTGGGAAGATTAGAACAAGTCACTGTTTCAAGTCACTTATAATGGCTGTCGTATTTATTTGCTGATAACTTCACATTTTCTGTCTTCTTTTTCTTGCACAGATATATTTGCAAATAGAGATATTTTCTATTCCTAATTATCTATATTAAACACTTTTATATAGTGCTTTTTAATAATTTAAAAGATTCTACAATTTTTTTGCTTAACAATGATCTCAATAGATGATTCATGGCATGAATAAACTTAGAGCCTGGATTCATTCTTATCTGAGTGAAACTTCACTGTTTGTTTTCTTCCGGTGTGTCACAGATGCACACATAGCAATTCGATACTGGTTGTTATTTAGAGGGGTTAGAGAAATGATATGAAAGTCGATGGCCACCGAAGCCACTTGTCTCAATCATTCGGTGGCATGTTGGGTCCTGAAGTTTAGAGCAATTGCAGCTGATGGTGCGTGTGTAGGACCTGAGCTTCCTTGCTCTGTTTTGATTATCTTCACCATCGCCGTCTTCTACCTTTATGGATTATGACATCTTCTGCTTTTTTCTCAGCCTCTGAATATCCAGAGAGGCTCAGTCATGAAGGCATATATAGTGGCCCCAATGGTAACAGTCATTCTCTGTTAATAGTGGGCGTCATGTGGCTGATTATTGCCGGTTTAGAGAAAAGCTAAGATCACTTGTTCTACTTGCTCTTTTTCATTTGCACTTATTTGTGGTTCCCTTTGTTTCACGATCTCAGCTGCTTCAGTGTTGGGAAGGCTGGCTCTAGGTATAGCCCAGGAAGTAGCTATTTATTTGGTATGATTTGAAAGAACCCCCAAATACTATTGCTTCAAAATATCTCTGGTACCAATATGCCAGGTCCTTTTGCATTTTTCTTATAGGATCCTGGGAGAATAGGCATTGGGGATCACTAGGGGGAGAAAACAAGAAACTTAAAGAGAGGATAGAGATGGAATGCTAGACGTGCATTGCGTTTCACCTGGTTCCTTCCTTGTGCACTGGAAGGCGCACAGGCTGTGGAGCCGGTCAGTGGACTGGTGTGCAGTCTCATCCACTGTGGAGTCACCGGTACGGTACCTCCCTCACTGGTCTGGCCTCACGTTCTTTCTGCTGATGTCTGCGTTATAGTTTGTGGAGCTTAAATGATGTAGGTATAAAGGAAACCTGACACATAATGAGTGCTCAAGAACGTTTTCCATTTTTCCCCTGCAAAGGAAAATGCAACTTACAAAGATCATTTTGAGATTTTTAGATATGTACATTTAACAGCTCATTTTTAGCATCACAATTTGCATTTGCTTATACATTTTTTAATACATTTCTTAATTTTCTTAATGATGCATTGTCACTTATTTTAATACCAAAATTACTTTTTTAAAAAGAAGGCAATGAAGCTAGTGATAATAATGCCGTCCTTTTCAAAAGATCAATAACACTCCATTATGCTAATAAACAAAATTCCCACTCTACAGCTGTTAATCATGCTAAAATTCTTCTGATATTTAATAAACATATTCACTAGCAGAGGATGAGACTGTTACTCAAACTTATGGCTAGTCTATGCTTGTATTTACATACAGTCATCTGAAAGGAAGTCTAGAACTTGACTGCCAAGTTGAATATAGCCACATCTTTAGTATGCATGTTAATGTCCACCGCCTGGAATGAAGAAAACAAAACTGGTGGTAACAAGGTCAGCATTAGAGAAATAACAGATGAGTTTTCCATGTATTTGAGAAAGTGGAAATTACAGTAAGAAATCCCTTGCCTTGAAGGGGGAAAGTCAACATGTATTATACTGAGGATGATGAAAGGAAACCCCAGCCTTCTTTAGGATGATGAGACAAATCAGTGGGTGTTAAGAATTACCCATTCAAATACTACTTAACCGTAAAAAAGAAGGAAATCTTACCCTTTAGGACAGCAGAGGTGGACCTAGAGGGTGTTATGCTAAGTGAAATAAACCACTGTTAAAAGTGGTTGTACCATTTTGCATTCCTACCAGGAATTAATGAGAGTTCCTCTTGCTCCAAATCTTCAGCATTTGGTATTTTCAGTGTTCTGAATTTCGACCATCCAAATAAGTGTGTTGCCCATTGTTTTAATTTGCATTTCCCTGTTGACATTTGGAACATCTTTTCATACGACTATTTGCCATCTGTATATCTACTTTGGTGTCTATTACAGTCTTGGTCCCATTTTAAAATCAGGTTGCTATTTCAATGTTGAATATTAAAAGATTTTTTATATTTCAAAAAAAAAAAAAGAGAGAATTATCCCCTTAGCATCCCAGTTCAGAGAGACTTCCAGAGCTGTGTCCATTCTTACCAACATAGTGATAAGCAGTGTTCAGACAGCTTTGGCAAACAACTCTCTTCCCTGTTGAGTTCACTGACTTTCTCCTTTCCTCTTAAACTTTTTTATGGCTGCTCAAGGGCATGCTAGGAAAGTTGACTGTTCCAGGCAGTTCCCCAAAGTTATAAACTGGTGTAGTAGCATTAATCAACCTGGAGTGATAATCTCTATTACAGTGGATTTCTTCAGGTTTTGAAAATTTTCTTTATTCAGTGTGATGTGGGTTGTATCATGCAGGTTTCTATTGCCTCTCGGTATATGCCCTGGGATTTAGGTGTTTGATCTATTAACTTCACGTTACCAGATCACTTTGTAAGCAGTTTCAGAGAAGTTAAGCCTGTCAGAATTTTTAATGGAGATGCATTTGCATAAGCCTTATCCCTTGGCCTTCACTACTGAGCGAGCCAAACTTTACTATGACTATTGTCACCATATGTAGGTTGCAGTACCAATTCTTCCACATATAAATATTCCTCTCAAATAGCCTTTTTAATCAATACTCACTAGACAAAAATATGCTTATTTTCATCTACTAAAATCTACAAAAATCGTACCTGTAGTCCTTTCCTCCATTAGTACATTGACAGATTCAACATCAGTTATTGCAAATAAATCAGGCCTGGAGGGCAGAATTGCAAGTACCACGAGCCAGATAAATAAATATGTCAAATGTCTTCATCACGCAGGTTCTCCCGATAGAGCTGATTCCCTAAAGTAACAAAATAATGTATTTAGAACTCTGTTAACACAGAGACATGAATTTTGATTCAATCAAACAATTTTGAGTGCCTTCCAAGTGTAAAATACTAATCACCAAATTTATTGACTGCATATGAGGCACTGTTTTATGCGCATTATTTTACTTAATGTTTTTGACTACCTAAGGGAGGTAGTAATTATCCTGATTTTATAGATGTTAAACTAAGGCACCAGGACATCTAGCAACTTCTTTGATATCACAGGCTTTGATCTTATATCTGCATATATGTATAGAAACACATATATGTTTAAGTATGTGGAAAGGCAAATTATAACATCTGCAGGAAACAAGACTGTGTATAATAGACACTTTTAGTATAGTAAGTGTGGTAGATAAAGGGATGAGAGTCCTCTCACCATAGAACCCATATTGATGTTTCAACTGTGTTAGTGATTAATGGACAAGCACAGCTGAACCCCTTTTGCTCTAAGTAAGAAAAGAAGTCAACTGTACTCAGGCTTTTTGTGAGCAAGAACTATTTCCAAACATTATACCCCTAACATATTTATTTACATGAAGTAGAATTAGCAATTTTAGATTGAAAGGCAGTCACAATACTTAAACACCCACACACATGAGCAGGCAAGAAAAAAATGTGAGAGTGTCAACTGCCAGTTTTTAGCATCTGCTTATCTTCTGCTGTGACTTTTTTCATTTCTTTATTTCCTTATTTTGATTTGAGTTATTTAACTATTTTTGACTGCCATATCTAACTCAAGGACATTATCATACTTGCTTAAATTGTATAATTTTGATTTTTTACTGGAGGAAACTAAGTTGAATGAAGCTTTGAATTCTGTATGTGATTTGCTAAAGGCGGTGGCCAGGCTCTGCTTCTGCGGCACCGTGTTAAATTACCGAATGGAAGGTTTCCGTCATTTGTGATGGTTGCTTCTTCCTTTGCATCTCCTTCCATTTGGGCAATTTTCCTGGAATGGTCCATTTTGTTCTCTGTATTTTTTGTAAAATGCTGCTATTTTTGTTAGTAACATTGTGGATGACTATTTTTTTTAAAAATCTGTTTTTATCCATTTTAGATGTTCAAAAATAAGGGAGATGATCATTGTGTACAGTTCATCTCATATAATTACAGGAGGCTGAGATGCGAACCTATTTCTCTGTTAATTTTTGACATTAACTTTATTTACTGTGGATAGTTGTGCAAATCATCCAAAACTTGCTTTTATTCCAGTAGTGTATAGATTTCACCTGTTTTTTCACTATTTTAATTCTGATAATATTAATATTTGTTCCCCCTTCATTGTTCCTTGCTGGTATATTCAATGTAAATAGTAAAAATGAGGAAGTGTACTTTTGGAGGGCCTAACTTTCATACAACTACCACCACTATGTTCAGTGTGATAAACTACATCCGTTGGCAAGTGCTGAGAAATCATAGGTGTGCCTGTGGCTCAGGAAAATGGTCTGGGGCGAGCCCGGTGAGTTCCACTTGGGCATTGAAGTGCTAAATTGAGCTCAGTTAAGTTGGCCATTTCCCTGCAGCCACAGACTTCTGGCAGATGTAATAATGCAGATGTCACCTTAGCTGGAACACTCCTTTTGAATGTCCTCTCCTATACATGTTAGTTTCTATTGACTTTTTATTTAACTTGCTCACAAAGCATGACAAAACCAGACAAGAACGTTTTGTGCTTACATTTGATTGAAGTTTCAGGGGGAAAAAGTCACCTAAAAGATGTTAAAACTTGGATATAAGACAGAGAAGAGCTGGTACTTCTTTCTAATGATAATTTATATTTTCTGGTAGGAAAACATTAATAATAAACAACTTTAGTTTTAAAATGTATTAAATACAGAAGAAATTTAGGGAAATACATATATCTTATATATAATGTATAATTACTATATACTATAATTTTTATGATTCTTTGCTATGATATGTTATTGTTTTCCCCACTCCAGTCTGTGGACATTCAAATATGTACTAAATTTGTGGGTATTTATTATTTTAAATGTAGAATGGAAATGGAGATGTTTGGACACTTCAGCGGAACCTATAGATTGAGCTGCAGAACATGGGTTAGGCCCCTTGACCTCACTACCAACTCACACTATATTTTGAAGTGTCAGTTTCATCCTAGTGAAAAAAAATGCTCTGTTTTATTTTACCAGTCAGCCATGCAGCAAGATGAATATGTGATGTATATGAAGTAATTAAATCTAAAGGAAAACAATTTTATCAGTTACTACATATTACCATTCCATGGTTTTAGTCCTCCTACACTAAACCACTATCTAAGAATCTCGCTAAAAGTACTAAAACTTGGGGTTCATATAAAAAGGTCATTTTCTAGGTGGGGGTGGGCGGGGTGGGGAAAGTGGTGGTGAGAAAGTGGAAACAACTATGTTTGAACAACAATAAGAAAGATTAAAAAATTTTATTAAAAAGGTCATTTTCTCTCTATAAAAGAAGAGTATTACTGTAGGAATTTCCATGCCTCTATGAACTAAACCCGAAAATACACTTTATTTTAAATTTGTTTTTACATTACATGTAATAAGATAGGATATTGTAGGTGATATCATAGATTTGATAGACCTCCATTAGTTTTTAAGTAATAATTCATTGAATCAAATATAGTTAATTTTACAACAAATATTTAATGTTTAGAGGACCCTCACTGAATTCATTATTTAAATAGTATTTTCATTGTTTTGACAAATAATTATGCAGTTTGAAAGTGTGAGAGAGTATGTGATTCTGGTATGGGCAAGATGAGTGTTTTACATAAAATGTTTTTTGGGTCATTTTTGGATCATTCATAAAATGAATCTTGTATGTTTTCTTCATACTGATTCTTATATGTTCCATAATTCCAAAAAGCTTAAGCTGATTTAAAATCATATATACTCATAATTTTCATGTATGTATCTATTAATAGTAAAGAATAAATAGATTATCCCTATGTCAATATCTCTGATCTCAGCCTGATGGGTTACGTATTTACCTGATGGCATTTCTCTCTTAAGGAGTTGTTATTAGACCAAATGTTATTTCTTCATCTATTCAGTCATTAATATTTATTCAGTACCTTCTCTGTGCTAGACATGGTACTAGGTCCAGTGTTATTTGTCGATGAATAATTGGTAGTCATTAATCTGCCTTCAGTGGGTTTGTAATCTATTTTGAAGATTAAGTATATATATGGTTATATATATGACAGCATACTTTCAATGAACCAACAAGAGGCAAAAACACAAAACCATTATAGATTATAGGAGGTTAAAAACAGAAGTTCTAAGACCTTTGCAGATTTTTTTTTTACATGTCTCAATTTAAGAGTTCCTAGAAGGTATGCATCCCTACCCCATATTTTGTGGATGAAATGATGGCTCAGAATGTTTAAGTAAGCTTTTCAAGATTTCAAAGATAGTGCATGTTTAAGTCAGGCTTTCAGTTTTCAGGACTTTTGGAATCCAAGGACAGTGTTTTTCCTTCAATATATCCCAATGTCATGGAAGCCAAGGGAAGAGGGAATTTAAAACAAAACAAATGAAATAAGACGACACTTTCAACAATATTGCATGGTTTAGGAAGAGAATTGAGCAAGACCACATGATCTGAGGCAGGAGTAGTAGCTGGACTATAAGGACCTGATGTGCAATAAGAACGAGGAAGTAGGTAAATGGAACAATTCTGCTTAGAAAGTGACATATTGCATTTGCTCATACTTTGTTACATTTCTGCTCTGTTTCATAAAAATGAGAATCTTTCTATAAAGAAATGAAATCTATAAGCAGAATTAAGGTGGATATTATCTACCTATTTCTATAATGTATATAGTTAGAGCCACACAGTTTCACTTCATTGTTCTGTAATTATTACAAGTATGCTAGCAACAGCCTCCAATTAAATTGTAAACTCCATGAGGACAAATTCCAATATGCTATTATTATAAGTTTTTCTTAACAGCTTTTGCTGATTCGTGCATATGCAAAGTAGAGTTCACCATTCTGAAGTGTAGTGTGAGCTCTAAAAGAGATAAGATTGACTTCCCATTCTTTATTTACCATACATTGTTTTGGAAATTGGCCTTGCATAGAGTAAGCATTTAATGATGTTTGTATGATAACATTCCTGTTAAATAAATGAAGAATTATTCCTGGTATAAAGTGAAAATCAGATTTTTTTTGTCAGGCCAAAGAAGGGACCTGGAAGAAGAAGAAATGCATTAAAATTTCTATATGCTTAAAGGGACTCACAGATTTATTAATTAAAAAATATACAGTCTAAGATATATACTCATTCCATGTTAGAAGACATTTAATTTAACATATCTAGTTTTTTTCATTTTTCAAGTGACTATATATCTATTAATTAGCCAGGAAGGCCCTGAATAAACTTTTTTCTAATAAAAGGGAATTTATTTGTTTTCTATTGTCAAATAGGAATTATACACAGTGTAAGCATTATAATGCTTACATGGACATAAAATCCCTATTGCCTGTTGAGAACAACCAAGATTTGTAAAATTCTGATTAAAAATTTATCTAAGTTTTCAAGACTGTAAATTTTAGAAAAGTTTTTCTGAGATATATACATAAATATTTATAGTTTCGGCAAAGCCTCTGAATTAACCAGCAGAGAAGGTTAAGGCAGAAACTCTACACTTACAGTATTTAAAATACAGAGGTCTTTATTTCTCTGGTGACCTTTAAGTGCAATTCTGTTATAATACAGGAAGAAAATAATCACTATCTATTTCCGTGTCTGGTCAAACAGAGTCACACTGAGATGTGAGTCCTGCGTCATGTCACATCGGTCAGGGGAAAGCGAGAAATCTAGCCCAGGGCTCCTGCTTTTGGTTCTAGTCACTGAGCCTTTTCAAAAGCTTCTTTTAAGAGAGATGACTTTTAAATCAGACAGCTGGAGATCAGTCCCTCCTTGGCTGTCAAGTAGTGAGCTGTGTGTTTTCCTGCCTGAATTGTTGACCCCATTTGCGGCAGAAGCATTGCAAGCGATGTGCCCTTCTCTAGAACTCTTGTGGGGAAAACACGGGGGCCTGGCGGGGAGACAGCCTCCATGGTCACCTTTCAAAGACGTAAACAGAATTTTCAAGGGTACAGGGAGCTAGGGTAAGGATTTCTTTTTACAATTTGCTATGTTTATTATAAAAGACTGTATATACACATGCATACACACATATGCGTATATTTCCTCCTTTAAATAAAATGCAAATATCCAATCTTCTATGTTAATGCAGGTATGAGTCAAAAACTTCTGAAGTGTACAATAGAAATTAAATTTAGGCTGAATAGGTGCCCTGAGCTATAATTACAGAAGCTAGATCATCACCAGCTGACCCTCCAGAATTTTTTCACTTGCTCATTCACACCTGGTAGGTGTGTCCAAACTTTTGGCGTCTCTGGGCCACACTGGAAGAAGAAGAGTTGTCTCAGGCCACACATTAAATACACAAGCACTAATGAAAGCAAAAAAATCTCATAATGTTTTAAGTAAATTTACGATTTTGTGTTGGGCTGCATTCACAGCCATCCTGGGCCACATGCAGCCCGCGGGCCATGGGTTGGACACCCCTGCAAAATGCCTTTGTGGGAGCACTGGGCCTCTGCACCTGCCATTGGAGGCGAGGTGCGTGGTGTTGTGTCCCGAGGAGCATAGGGTGGTGGGCACACCTCTCACAGCAGAATAAATGCCAATGCACATTCTCTCCAAAAGTTCACTTGTGAATTGCAGGGAGTCGTAATAAGGTGGCCCTCACCTCCTCCAGGTAGGAAGACAGGAATGCTACAGAGGAGAGGGAAGAGCCTGGGGAGAGCTAAGGTGCTGGGGATGAATTTAGGTGACTTGCCAGTATTGTTCTGCTTAACTCCTGTTGTTTCTCTTCTTCCTCTTCTTCTATCTCTGTGATTGCTCCTCGCCTTCTTCCTCGTCCTCTAGCATTTGGATTTCTGAAGCATTGATTACCTGCTTGGCATTGAGCTAAAAAAACTCTTTACATTTTTATTGTTTCATCTGACTGAAGTTTTTCCTCAGCATTTTTTCTTAGCATAGTTGGAACCGGATTCTAGATTTGGCCCATGGCATTTGCCTATCAAGGTTGAAGCTGGCAGTTAGTAAATATAATGTTAATGTAATGGCCAGCACATCAGTGTCAACATGGCCATATGGACATTGCACGTACTGCCTCGTATCCTACCCTCCTGCGCACTCTTAGCCAACGGAATGATTTAATTGACCATGCTTCACTCTGGAGAGTGTAAGAGTGAGCTGCTCAACTTGTCCTTGAGTACCTATGCAGTCATCAGTGTGAAGTACATGAGAACTTTTGGTGTCATGGTTATTAATGTGCATTTATATATCTTCTTGTAAACAAACCCTTAATAATAAAGAGTTTTAATTTTCATGTAGGTAGTCATCCTCAAATTAACATAGATCTGATGTGATGTGTCACTAGGAATTTAAGTCTAGAATTTTTCCATGTTCTCTGGCCTCTCATTTCCCCCCTTCTAGAAAAGGTATATTGTTTCTCACTCAAGAACTAAAAAAAATGGTTGAAAAATATTCCTATATAAGCTGTACGTAGCAAGAAAAAATTTATGCAGCAGTTAGTGGATAGGCTTCAGTTACATAATGTATTTTAATAAGATTTTAAGTAATGGTTTTTAGAAGTCAAAAGAGATTATATACTTGAATGTTACACATTTATTGCTTGGGATAATATGTGTGATGCATGAAAAACTACTCTGGAAACATGGTTTGCTTTAAACAAAGGAGGTGGAGAAGTTTTAAAATATAGAACAAATAAGCTTATTTTGTGAAATAACATTTTAAAACATCAAAGAATGCTTATTCAATGTTTTTTACAGAGACCTCATACAGTATTTTTTTTTATATCTGTTGGATTTAAATTCTGGATACATATCAAGCCTATATTCATTGGAAAACCCAGGATTTTGCTACTGATTGTGTCCTCTAACTTTTTGGGAAAGAATATATTAAATAGATTTAAAATTAGAAATAACTTTATTCATCAGAAATAACAAAAGCAATGCTCCACAGTATGGACTTTGCCCTTTAGTTCATTTTGACCAGGTGAAACCCACTGGATTTGTAGAAACATGCTTTTTTGAATTCAACTGAACACTTTTATTCACTAGTAGACATGACTTAACTACTGTGATTAGGTGGTTTCTATTTGTTTTTCATTGTTACCACATCAGGGCAGAGAGAAAGAGTCACAGCATTTTCAATTAAGAATCACTGACATACAAAATGTGATTTGTTAAAGCTCAAAAATTATCATTAACTTATGCTATATTAGGTTATTTTCCCCATTATAATTGGTATTCATAGAATATAATGATATTATAATCAATAGTATATAAGAGCCCTTATCAGATTGGAAGTAACATCACAATATTTTTGAATTATTGGGCTCACTAAAGATTAGAAAAAATGAACATAGGATTCAGGACTTAAAAATTGCCTACTTAAAAATATCTAGAGTATCAATTTCTCATAAGGTTTTCTTCCGTGTTTTGATTTTGTTATTGTATATAGCCTTTAAAGTGAAATGTAGTTTTAAGTGTGCTGTCCCTTGAAAATCAATACTTTGTGCTATTATAGCATTATTGTGGTAGTGCTAAGTGGACCCAGATCCTAACAGGTAATTTTCATGATGGTGTGCTTTTCCAGGGACACTGGATATAGGTGTTGCTCGTGCTGCACATGAGAGAAAGATCGAGGTTTTCCTTTAATTCCTCCAAAGGCCTCATTGCTTTGCAGAATGAAGGCCTGGTGCTCTCAGAAATTAAGAGAAAAGAGTAGTGTTTTCCCAATTGCCTGGATTTTATCTTTTGCTTTTCTAAATACTACTGCTGCTTTTGAAAAAAAAAAAGTCTTTTGCATTTCCCTTAAGGAAAGAAGTAAGAAGCTGTCTCTTTGAAAGAAGAGATGCGAGACAAATAACCTCCACTGATTGCGTTATTGTGGTGGCAGCATGGTCTCGAACCTCCGAAAAGTAATCAGTGAAGCTGTGCAGACCTCCGGGGAGGCTGCTGAGGGGGGCTCGGGGCAGAGAACATATATCTTACTCGGTTCTCTTTTCCTATTAAAGCAGGTGTCATTACTAAGCATCAGGCCTTGTGTTTCACTCAGCTCCTGCCTTTTGGGGGATTTTTAAAAAGAGGATAATAATAAAATTGCAAGTCCATTGCATAATTGCAGGCCAAGTGGAGTGCTCATTTTCACATTAGAGCTTGTGCAATCTGGAGGGAAATTTCTTTAGTATTACTTGTGAGTTGGTGGATCAGATAAAAGCCAGTGAAGTGGAAGAGAGGACTGCGTGAAGTGCACGCCCCCCCACCCCCCGCAATCACCAAGCTGCAGCCATTCCTCCAGTCGGTTAATAGATTTCCCCAGCTCCTCTATGCCAGGTGAAAATGTCCTCATTAAGGGGGATTTATTCCATTTCCTTTTACCATTTATTGCTGAAGACTAAGTGTGAGTGGAAGTTTCAGAGATGACAGGGTAGAATTTTAAATAACAACAAAATATACATTGGAAGTCGAAGAGAGGGAGGAGAAAGGCTTGTATCATTTACAAAACCAGAGAACACACGAGAGACACCCCCTGCAAAGCTGAGCCGTGCTAACTGTTCAAAGATTATGGCAGAGTGTGTAAGATTCCGATAGTCTGTTTTTAAGATGTTTTGGCCCCTCTGATAATTCAGACTGTCATTTTGTGCTGCTGTGTAGAGAGAAACCGAAGATTCTGAAAAGGCCAGCATCACCCTTCTTTGGTGTTTCTTTGTTTAATTGTTTAGATTCCACTGTGCCATGATAAAAGTGTGACCTTTGAAGAATTGGGGTAGAGGACATGATTTAGTGTGTTCACGTTCAAAGAAGTAAAGATAAACATAAATGTATTTAGTACATACCAATTAATATTAAATAACAAGGATAATTTATTTATTATACATATTTTAAAACTGTGCTTTTGTACAATATACTCCATTCAGCTGGCCACATTTCTTGCTTAACATAATGCTCCCTTGATTTGCAATATAATATAAATGGAGGTTTATATTATAACCTATTGAGGTTTCAAAGAACAGTGTTGAATAACAGATTCAGTGTTTATATTTCTTTTAGTAACTATTTTATTTTGAGTTGGTTTCAAATTAAGCTTTTCCTTTGGAAAAAAATAGAAATATTGTAGCTCTTTCCCTAAAATAAGCTTGTACCTAGCTTGGTTTAAAGGAATCTCACTCTGACGAAAGCTCTTTTTTGGCAGACAAAATAGAAGGCAGCTTAATATGAATAGATAAAGATGAGGGACATATATCTGAATCCCCACATTGTTCAATGAGCTGTTATGTTCACTTAGGATGATTCATCTTGTTTGACTCTGAAGAGGTTTAACCTTATCTGAATCACTGGCCCGAAGCTAATGAATCGTGTCTTCATACTGTCTCTTTTTTTATTTTATTATAATGGAGCTCAAAATAAAATTTTGTATCAGAACAAGTAGGGAATAAAGTCAATTTTCTTCTGTGTGTGAGGACATGCCAGCCAGGTTTGTATATGCAGGAGCAGCAGAGAGAGTGGACGAGGGACAGAGAGAGAGAGAGAGGCAGCGTGCTCCCTGTCTTGGAGTGAGGGGTTCCCTGCAGAATTAGGATCGCACGGAATGAGGGAATGGATTGAACTTGTCTCTCTTCTTGAATTGCCACGGTGGATCAGAATCAACATCTCTTTTCTCAGTGAGGAGGACTGTGAAGTGCTTTACACTGTTTTGGGGGCATGTCTGCAGAGTAGAAATGAATAACCACAGAGAGCATGAATGAAATACTAAGGAAGACATGCCACTTTGAACTTCATACGAACATATCTACCCAATATTTGCACTCAAGTTGAGATAGATGAACACTTAGGTATTCATATGCTGTTCCAGTGTCATACACCCTACTTTAAGGATGTTTAAAAACACTCTATCATGTTATTGGGCTAATTATTTGCATATTGGGCAAAAGTTAAAGCAGTCTTGAGCTCACCAAGGAAATATTCTGTGATTCAGTGTGTGAACTTCAAACATGCTCTCTGCACATCTGGCTTGATTTGTCTGTCTCAGAAGTCTCACCTGGTATGGTTTGAGGGGGTACCTATAGAGAAATAGTTTCACCCCCATTCTATCATCCAGGACTCATTATTTTGTGTTACTGTTGAGCTTCTCAGGCACTCCCTTTAAATAATGAAAACTCTCTGGGGTGGATATGCCACTGGGAACAGTAACAATTGAGTTAGTCCTGGTGACAGATAGCTATTTTTTGTCACCAGAGCTGAGCACAAAATTAATTCACTTTATTTCTTTATGCATAAGGCCAATTCTATCTATCCACTTTGCTGTCACTTAAATTTTTTGTTGTTGTCATTGTTAAGAGTCCAACTTCATTTGGTGGTGAGAGAAACACTTTCTATGTATGCTGGAAATATGTGTATACACTCTATTGGACTTTTTCTTGGTGGAAAGGAATAAGAGGAATTATGCATATATCCACAATAGGAAAGATGGCATTGCTGAATGTGGACAGAGCAAATGCAAATGTATTGCATTCCTAATAGAAATGTAAGGAATCTAAGTGGTTTCTTGTTTGTTTGTGTAATACCATTATTTATAACTTTCATTCAAAGCAATATAAGAAACTTTGAAGAATTGACTGGCATTTCCTATAAGAAAAACAAAAATTAATCATTCAAGGCCAAAAAAGAAAAGACCGAAACATCGAAGATAAAAACATTATGCCTAGTTATCTTCAAACTTGCAGAACTTGTATTTCAGCTTGTCGATAGTCAAAATTATAGGCATGATGGTTCTTTTCAAGACATGTTTCTTAAGTGTGTGTGGACTGATTCTGTTCAGGGTTAGGTTCAGTCATTGAGGTTCGTGTGGTTGTCAATTTAGTAATATAGCATGGGTTTTGCCTCAAATACTTTTTGCAATAATAAAGAAATGTCTTATTGAACATCTACTTCTTCTTGGATAGCCTAATCTTTTACTGCTGTCCCACAGCAATGAGAAAATGTTCTAGCAAGTAGCTAGAAAAATTTGTGTGTAAGAATTGGCTCAATATTATATGTACAGTATTTCACTACTTAGCCTTCCTGCCTAGGTTTTTAATATAATTGCAGATCTCAGAGAAAATGTGTAGCTTTACCCCATGTAGGTAAATATTAACATGATTTGAGATCTTCCACAAAACTCTAAGATATTTCTTTAAAAAGAACATCATCCCAAATTCTAATTTAGAAAAATTGCATAATTATCAAGCACTTCCATTCTGAGGCTGAATGCACACTCGCACAGAAGCACATGAGCAATGGGTTTCGGGACATGGTCTTGGCGGGAAAGTGGAAATATACATGTCTAAAACAAATAGCAGCAACAATGACAACAGATCCCGTCCTCTGCTGTCATCACAATTTTTTTTTTCTTGTAAAACTAAGGCTAAACACCATGCGCTTGGGTGTTTCAAAGACCCTCAGAAGCTCAGAAGCCTTTCCAGACTTCCCCGGCAGAAGGTGGGCCCACTTCTGAGCTGTGGCCTCCTCTCGTATGCATTTCTCTCATAGCTCCTCTCATGGCTCGTTGTTTGCCTCCTAATACGCTCGGATTTCCTTACTGTGGATATTTGATACTTTGTCGTTTAAATAGGTAGCTCAGACCCTGATACACAGCATAGTTTTACTAAGTATTGAAGGACTAATGAAAAAATGCAGTGAAGGTAGTCACACCTTCACCATCTACAATTTCCAACTTTTTCGAACTGTAAACTTTCAGCATGTTTCCCGTTCCTGTGATGCCTATTGCTCCCCTGAATTGTTGCAATTGCAGTTGCCCTAGCTATAGTACAGCTGTCGCCTCCTTCATCTGTATGAAATCGAGTTTTCTTTATGGCTCTGTCCTCGTCCCTCTACTGCCATAGTATTTCTCAACTACAACCACTCACACTGTTATCTCTGTTCTCTGACCTCACATTTCACCGCATAGCTTATCTCCCCATAAAATGTGTTGGATCACTCTCTGTCATTCCCTTTTCTCAAATATTCTGTTGTGTCTTACTGAGCAGCACTGTCTAATAGAAACTTCTGTAATGATGAAATATTCTGTAATCTGCATTGTCTGAAACAGTAGTCACTAGCTATGGATGACTATTCAGCACCCGAGATGTGGCTAATGTGATGGTGAATCTAAATTTTTAATTAAAAGATTTTGAATTAATTGACATTTAAATTTAAATTGTTATGTGTAGCTACTTCCTTACCATATTGGACAGTGTAGTTCCAGAGCATGTAGCACAAGGGCTTGGTATACAGTAATTGGCTAATAATACTTAATAATCAGATTGGGTTCAAGAATTTGACAGGAAAAGGTATTGCTCTGAGAGCATGCTTATCAAATACTTGGGAAGATTAAAAAAATCTAAATGGAAATAGAAAAAGAATTAAATTTATTGGGAGAAATAACAAATTGATTTGAGAGACAGAAAGGAGTTTAGGTGCCATAGAAAATGTATATGGAATAGAAAGAGCTATAGCTACAAAAATCTAAACTAATAACAATATGAAAAATCTACAGAAATAGCTATTAAATATATCACCTTGATTCTCTCTTCTTTAAACTCAGAATATGAACTAATTAAACAAAGAAGATTGAAGAACACAATGAGCAAAATATAATAGATTTTAGTCAACTACATTCTAATAGCAGAACTTCAGTGAAAGTATTTTATTTATTATTAGATCTTCGGAATTGACTATCCAACTATCATAATTGAGCTTTATTGTACTGACTAGTGCTTGGAATAACTGGTCCACGGCTATTTGGTTAAAGATACTTTTACAGTTGTATTTTATTTTTCTGAACATTGGGACTCTACAAATTATTTTTGAATTCTAGTTATAGGCTGATTTCAATAGCTTCTTTGTCTTTTCTGTAAAATAAAAAGCCATAGGATTTTAGTTATTTCCATTTATTTAATAAATATTTACTGAATGTTGTCTGTGGGCCAGTATACTAGGCTTTGGGAATAATCTGGTAAATGAGTCAGATGTATTCTTTGCCCTTGTGGAACTTGAAGCTAAGCAGAAAAAAAGTGTGGTTGGGAAAAAGAAAGGTAAGAACCATTGAAAATACAAGGTTATGATGACATGTTAAACAGTGTGCTTCCAATTTCCAGCTCAGTTCCAAACATAAGCATTAGCTAGGAGTCCAGGAAGGCCATTGTGGGCGAGGACAGACTGAGAAGGCTTAGTGTAGGAAGCTGAACTTTTGTTGCCCTAAGGAGGGTGGCTGGGAGTTGAGAAGTTGGATAGGTAATAGGTATATCAGAGACTTTGCAGATGAAAGAAATGGCACAAATGTGATCTATACCATGGAAATGAGTGTGGGGGAAGTGAGGACAAAGTCTGGCTTGAGTGAAGAATAATCATAAAACCGTGAAACCATCTTCTTAACAGAAGACAGATTGTGATGTCAGTAAATAAAGGCAGTTTATAGAGGGGATGCCTACTCTGATGCAATGTTGGGATGCCCAGATGAAAATGATTCTCAGAGTTCTTATACATGGAGACCTGATGCCCTGGAAAAGGTCACACACTGGAAAAGGTCTAAAGATTTGGGGTGTCATTCACTACTTACACTACTTGAGCCAATGACAGTGACTAAATTTAGAAAAGAGAGAAAGCAGCCAGACTAAAGCCTGTGTCTGTGGGTAGAGCTTTGGGAAATAAAAGTGGTGAGTGATTGTTGGGAGCAATAAAGTAGGGTGAGAAGTAACCTAACCAGAAGCCAGAGGAAGATACCTTTCAAGAATGGAACATCAAACAGGCCATATGATGACAGGTTAAAGAGATGAAAATTGAGTAAAAGCTCCTCAATTTAGTAAGGGGGGTGGGATCCCTAATTATTTTTAAATAGGAAATTCACTAGGGCAGTAAATGCAGAAACCATTTTTCAGGAAACAAGCAGAGGGTGCATAGAGTATGGAAATGGGAATCCACTTCATAGATGCTAAAAGATTCAGTAGATTTGTGTATTGAAGATAGAAAATAAAGAACCTTTGGTGTTTTTGAAATTGAATAGTTCACTGCTTCTTATTGTGGTTGGTTTAAACTCAAGCATCTCTTTTTTGTTAAATCCTAGTGAGTCCATCCCAGCAGAAACCCTGAAAAAGGCCAAGGAGATTGGGTTCTCAGACAAGCAGATTTCCAAGTGCCTCAGGCTGACTGAGGCTCAGACAAGGGAGCTGAGGTTAAAGAAAAACATCCGCCCTTGGGTTAAACAGGTAAAGTAATTTTCCTTTCTGCTCCAGATTCCTCAAGTGAAATGTAGGCACCAACTCATAGGGACGTTGTCAATAAAAAGAGGGGTGGAATTTGAACGTGACTCTTCTTGTCCTATAGATGCCCATGATGTCACCAATTTTATTCAGCACAGGATTTATTTATGCTTAAAAGGGAAAGGATGAAGGGGTAACTGAGATGTAAAGGTGAGAGTGAACACATGATTTTCTTGGCCTAAATTGAAAACAAACAAACAAGTAAACAAAAAACCCCTCAAAACAAAACAAAATGCTGTCTCTTCTGCTTTTTGACTAAGAGCAAAAAATATCTGTAGAAAGAGAGGTCCTTAATGTAATAGAAGGACTTAAAATACCCTAGCATGGTGGCTGAGGCTCTTGAAAAGAATAGTTATCTCTTTTGGCACTAAGTTTTTACAAGGCAATACTTTATTTTAAGTGCTCCATCATTATGGTTCATTTAGTATTCATTGTGATAGGGTTGGGCATAATGAGCTCATGTAGTATTCATGTCACTCACACAAGAACATTCATAGGTATACCATTGTGGGTTTTTTTTCTTTTTCCCTTAGTAGAAGAGATGGCTTGGCTTAAAGTACCACCAGCTGGTTTGTGTCCTTTAAAATTATTGACCTTTCCCGTGTGCTCAGGGGGCAGGCACATGCACACCCTTAGGTTTCAGGATTGATGCTGAATATTTTCTACTCAGCAATTATTATCTTGTTTCTTCTCACCTGTTTTACACTAGCTTGCCCTGTCAGCCCCCAAATTCTTGCTCTCTAAGCTGAGCTCCTAGCCTTTCAGAGCTGAATTGATTTACATTTTCCATTCAATGAAATCTTGTCTCCTTCCCATGTCCCCATCTATGAAATTTGTGTCATCTGATTTCTCATTGTCATAGGCAACTTAAATCTTATGCATTTGCTTGCAAACCAAAGGCATCCTTATGTATAGGTCACTGTACTCTGATTTTAGAGTTTATTTGCAGCTGCTTTAGACAGCTTGGCTGAGTAAGTCTTTTTGGTAACCCACTGGTTTTTTAAAACTTTTTTAAGATTTTATTTATTTATTTTTAGAGAGAGGGGAAGAGAGAGAGAAAGAGAGAGGGAGAGAGAAACATCAAAGTGTCAATGTGTGGTTGCCTCTCATGTACCCCCAGCTGGGGACATGGCTGACAACCAAGGCATGTACCCTGACTGGGGATCGATCTGGCAGCCCTTTGGTTTGCAGGCCAGCACTCAATTCACTGAACCAGACCAGGGTGGTAACCCATTGATTATATGCATCACTTGGTTATGTTCATGAGAGATACTACCATAATGGGTGAATGATACTCTGGGATGTGTATTGTCATCCTTGCCCAAGTGATAACTAAATTGTGTCATTGTTTTTTTCCCCTTCTTACTTTCAGAATTAGAAAGCAATTGGGTTGTACATACCATTTTCTTTTCTTTCTATTTGGCAGTAATAAACATTAAAGACATACGAATGTGGCATCAAAAAAATCCACAATTGTTCTTCAAAAAGGGATGAAAACAAAAGGAATAGAAAAGTTCCTATTTATTTATTTATTTATTTTTCTTCTTTTGCAGATCGATACACTGGCTGCAGAATACCCATCAGTAACAAACTACCTCTATATTACCTACAATGGTCAGGTAAGAGCTGCCACATTGCCACATCAGAAATCTTCAGATTTGGTAAATGGTCCACATGGGGGAATATAAATTTTTGTCTCCATCTAGTGATCCTGGTAATAAAAATGACGTCAGGAGGTTCAACTGTGATGATGTCTTTCTATACTCCTCTTTTATGAACTGCCTTAAGATAATGAAATCAAACAAATGAAAAGACAAGGACAATGATTACATGAGCCATACAGCTACACCATGTTGTAATAACTATTTAATTAAAAACTATAGAACTTATTATTTTTACAGATAAGTAGAGCTTTTATAACTTTATACTTAGAGGTTCCCAGACTAATAGAGGATGCATGCCAACAAAAGGAAGAATGAGAAAGACACAAAGACAGGACACATAGCTTAATAGGAGGGAAGAACAACATAATTTTCACATCTTTTTTTTCTCTTTCAGGAGCATGATATCAACTTTGATGAGCATGGAATGATGGTGCTGGGCTGTGGTCCATATCACATTGGTAAAGTGATAACTTCTATTTACATAAGGCTTTACAGTTTGATTATATAGTACTTTTCACACCTGTTAATTGCAGTGTTCTAAAAACCATGTAAAATAGATGTTGTGATAATAAATATTTTGCCAGTTAGGAAACTGAGGTTTGAAGAGATGAAACCCAAACATATGCAGCTATTAAGTGGTGGAAATGGTCTCAAATGCAGTCTCCAATACAAATTCCATCTCCTTCCATTTCATCATTTCATCCCTAATCATTTTCATCCTCATGAACTAAACTGAGCCTCTCACTGGGGTTGAAGAATGCATTACACTTCGACTTTTTCTCTCCTGGCATCATATTTCACAAAGATCTCTATTGGCCCAAGGACTTTATACATCAGCCAGGATTATATTTGTAGATGCCATCTGACCTAACATATGATATCTGTTGACATCAAATGCAAAGAACTTTTCTTATTGGTGCATAGAGTGTTTTATACTTTGATTAAAACAGTTTCACCAGAAATAGTCTCAAATCCCCCTACATACTTAAAAGTGAATATTTAATAATGAATCAAAATCTATTACACTTACAAAGTATGTACTTACAGTAAATAGACAATGGTATTTTCCAATAAATGTATTTAACATTTAGTTTCTGTAAGTTATTCTAAAATAGAAATGATAAAATAGTAACTTAAGTGTATATAGTCTTTCTTTGTTACTTTCAATGTAGTATATTTTAGCTTTTACAATAAACTAAGTACTTCAGGATATGCTAGCTTACCAATTTTTGGCCAAATCATAAAGGAGAGTAAAAGTGTTTAGACCTTCACCACTATAGTTTCTTTTGGCTAACTGGCCTGAACACTGTCACCAGGACCTACCCTTTTCTTTCCTAGACCTATTTTTCTTCCTCTTCAAATTTTAACTAATTTATGTGCCAATTCTGCATCACCCTCGGGCTCAGGGAAGACTAGTTAAGATGATAATCAGATCTATACTTAATTGATAGTGAAAATTAACATGTTACTGAATTTGCATAACTTATTCTGACAACAGTTTTTAGGAGACAAAGTCCTAATGTCAAAGATTAGTACAAATCCCAGAACTTTCAGTTCTCTGGGATCCCAGTAGATGTGATATTTTGAGACATTTAAGACCATTATTACACTTCAAATTACTTCTTAGAAGGTCACTTACTCTGCATGGGATGGTCTTGCCAAGCTTAAAAGGATATGCTTGGAAAGGACAGGACTTTCTAATCAATTAAGATATGTCAGAGCTACAAGACACCTCAGGGATCGTCGGGGTTAGCCTTTAGACGGCAGGGTAAGTGGAAGGACTGAAACAAGAACTCAAGTATTCTGATCACCAACTTAACTGCTTTTGTGTACTGAGGGCAATATGTTTGAATGTCTTTTCAGTAAGTGAGGGCTATTTTTTTTTTATCATTACAAGTATCTCCCTTTAACTTTGAAGTTCTGTGTGCTTCAAAATACAGATATTATCTACTGCAGAACTTAGCATATGAAACAAGTCCACCTGTCATTGTTGTTTAATTAGTTCCTGATTTTCCTATTATTAACACAGTGTACATAATGGATCTGAAATTTATATTTTGGAGTTTTAAAAATTGAATTGAAAAAGAGGAAAAGAAGGGACAAATAAAGCAAATGTAGCTTTATTTAAGTATCGAAAGGGCATTGGCTTCCTTGGCTTAAACCAACCAGCAATACATTTCTGCTTCTCTTTGTGTTGTAACTTCATGCTTCTTTTATCCTTTTTTCCAATCTCATTGTCTCTGCAGGCAGCAGTGTGGAATTTGATTGGTGTGCTGTCTCCAGTATCCGCACACTGCGTCAACTTGGCAAGAAGACTGTGGTGGTGAATTGCAACCCTGAGACCGTGAGCACAGACTTTGATGAGTGTGACAAACTGTACTTTGAAGAGTTGTCTTTGGAAAGAATCCTAGACATCTACCAACAGGAGGTAAAAAAAAAAAAGAAAAAAAAAGAAAAAGGAAAAATATAGGCACTGCACACTTTATATATGTGTATTCGTGTATGTAGATTTATATTGAATTCCCCTCAGGAGAATGAGCTGTCGGCACCTTCTAGTGTCTCATTTTGTAGTGAAGCTTGGAAAAGAATTACCCTGTCCTTAGATTCTTGAGGCTATGGCTCAAAGTGATTATTTTACGTATAAAAGTCACTTTTTCTTTCTAAACATTCTAGCTATACTAAAAACTCTTCTTGGTAACTTGTGCCAGACACATATTAATTAGTACAAGACAACCCCAATAAATACTTTGCAAAATGATTGAATTGGTCATCTGGACATACAATAAGCAGCCTTTCTCTAGTTCATGAGCTGAGGGGAGGGGTAACTTGTTCACAAAGGACCAACTAATTCTTTGTGCTATCAGATGAAGCCATTAGTCTTCAGTTTAAGATTGATGAGTCCATTCCAAATGATTCTGGTACTTTCACAGTATTTTCCTACAGTTGTTCCTCCACTTCCATGCTAATATGGGTGTATCTTCACTGTATATAAGTTACTGTCCATCTGTAGAATGAGTCAAATTGTCTTAAGTTTAAAAAAAATAACTACTGGAAAATTTCAAAGTGGTGTCCCGAAGTTGTCCCTTTTGATGTCATTACAGTTAATTCCTTCTCACAGAATATCATCCCAATGTGTAAAATTTGGCCACTTAGGAAAAATAATACAATTGGACCAATAGTACCTCAATTCTAGTTTTAACTTGAGAACTCATTGACTTGTATAAGTTGCTTAAGTTCTCTGCACTTTATCCTTTTTTGGTTAATGAATTATACGAGTGTAAAAATGTGCTACATGCAGGTACCGTGAAGGTAATGTGTGGTTTGTGGTTGAAATTATATTGTAAAGTATAAAGTATAGTGCTAGAACAATGCCATGATCTTATTAGTGTAAAGAAAAGGGGACAAAAAAAAACGGACAAATTTAAGATGGATGTATTATCATAGTTGTCTATTTAGATCTGGCTTACTAATCTTTTATTACAACAAAATTGAACCATGTGAACAATGTTTAGTTTTCTCTCTGACGTGGTTTCTCTAATGATTCCTTAATATTCATTTCAGATGCATAGGTGGGGATCAAAATAAGTGTATTCTACAAGTGTTTCTTGAGCACCTTCTAAATGCCAGGTTTAACAAGATAGAGAGCTATAAAACCAGGCCTCTACCTTCAAGGCATTAAAATAAAACTAAGATTCATGACATAAATATGTGAAAAATTATATAATTGTTTAAAAATATTAACAAGCATTGGAGGCAGTAGCAGCAGGCATTTTACACATAATTAATTATTTCCCCAGGAATTCTTTAAGGAAAGATTAGAAATGTCTCTGACTGCCTTTAGATATAGTTACACAGCGATATTAATGGGTTTCTTTTACTATAACTGAATTCAGCGTGTTAGAAAGAAAGAAGTTGGCCCTTCTTTGAAGCTAATTGGCAATTAAAGTGCTACTATATATTGTAAAGTAGTTTTAAATGTTATCTTGGAGTACATAAGAACAATATGTCATTGATGTATTCTCAGGAAATTAAATCATACACACATGTACATGTATATGTGTGTGTGTGCTTCCCTTCATGAGGTTGTTGTGTGTATATCTTCATAGCAGGCTCCACAGACTCCACTGTCTCTCATAAAAAGTATTCCTCAGTCTTCAGAAAACTGTCATCTGACCTCAGATGCCCCTAGTGAGGCTGAAGACACTGAGGCATTCAGTAGTAAAATTGCAGAAAGTTGGAAACACATCTAAACTTACTCAAAAGCACATGTTTGAGTCACTTAGAAGGGCAATAGGCTTTTCCAAGGATATAGAGCTACGTGAGATGACAGAGGGTACAGTGAGTCTCCTGGTCCAGGTCTCTTGATCTAGTTCAGGACCAAAGTTGTTTCCATGGGATCAAGGGACCACACCAAGGAAACATCAAGGAACCCCAGCTGGTGCGACTGAGTGGACTGAATGCTAGCCTGAGAACCCAAGGGTTGCCAGATCAATTCCCAGCCAGGGCACATGCCTGGGTTGTGGGCCAGGTCCCCAGTGGGGGGTGTATAAGAGACAACCACACATTGATGTTTTCCTGCCTGTCTTTCTACCTCCCTTCCCCTCTCTAAAAATACATAAATAAAGTCTCTAGAAAACAAAGAAACATTGAGGAGAAGTGAAAACAGTGACATGCTCTGTGAGTAAAGCTGGTTGTTTTGAAGGAAAGCCTTGATCGAGGTTTGAGTGAGAGGGGGATGCTGTGAAGGCTGAAATCTCCTTCCCAGTTGTTGCTATTTTTTTTAAAACAGAAAGTATTATGATGATATATGCCTTTGGCTGTAGACATTACCTTAGTGATAGTTTGAAAAAGTAGGAAACTTAGCTGGGTGATAAAGATGCAAATAAATTTTGGTAAGAGATCAATGGAACTTTGGGAGTCAGTGGAATTAGTTTAGGCTAAAGATTTTACATGCTTGTGAAACAATATCTGAATTTTTAGAATATTTTGTTTCAATGAGTTACTTGAAACCATTTAGATGCTAAGTGATTATGATGGTGATAACTTAGCTTTGTGAGATACCAGGTCCTCTTCCCTAAGTCCCCTACAAGTTCTGCACTTGGAGTTGGAGCCATTTCCAGATAGAATTCTCCCAGAAAACGGTCCGTTATTAACTTCGTCCTACAAACATGCTCTCTTCTACTGAATTCCTTTTGCCGTATGAGCAAAACTTGCCCTACGCCACCACCCCCATCACTCTAAACCATTCCTGTGAGCATGATCTGTATTGAGCTGTATTTTTGGAGGACAAATCAGGAGAAGAGGGTTTTGCCAGTGAAAGATTTCCTACCTACCACTTTTCCAAATGAATGTTTAGAAACAGCTTTTCTTGTGTCCTTTACCATGAATCGCCTCTGAAACCAGCTGGAAAAACAGCTTAAGATTCAAAGATTTGCTATATTAGTTAGGTACTGCTTTACAGTATGTAGAATTGAGTTTAACTACTGACTCCATGTTTGTTAGATAAGAAATACGGGCAAGTCATTCTACCTTCATCAAGCCTCAGTCTCCTTAGATGTAGAATGGAGAGAGTAATAACTGCCTCAGAGGGGTATTTAGTAATAATCTTAGTAAATAGTAGAATATTTGAATATTCTACTATTTGAATATTTGAATAGTAGAATAATATTTGTATTATTTTGAAAGTTAATTTCTTGAAAAATAGAAATCAGTTTCATGCCACTATTGTGAATACTGTTGGTGTATTTATTAATGAAAGTCTTTTAATTCAACTTTAAGCTCCTATTTAGGTAACTCCAAATTTTGTTCCCTTAATTTTAGAGATTATTTTGAAGTTTTTAACATAAGAGACTTCTGTTAACATTTAATTGAGAAATTACGTTTTCAAGCCTTTAAAATAGTAACACTGTTAATAAGCTAAAAATAAGCAAATACAAAGACTATTATAAAGAGAACAATTCTTCCTAAAGTTTTTGGAAAATGTGTATTGAATATACAAATGATGATAAAAGTAGCTAAAGTACATTTATAAATATGCATAACTGTGGATTATTATTTTCAATACTATTTACAATGCATTTAAGCATGCAATTGCAGGTGTTTGCTTAGGCAGAACTATAATTTCTATCATCAGAGAGAAATTATATCAGGTTTCTATCAGACAGAAATTACCTTCATTCCTTTTAAGAGTATTTCAGAATGATTTAAAATAATGATCAAATACATTTGGTACATATCCATTACTTCAAAAATTCTAATATTTCATTAGTAGGTCATTAAAGCCAACATGAATTATGTCAAAGTCAATGGGCTATCAGATATTATATTTGCTAATATTAACAATAATATAAATTATATAATTGTATAAAACCTTTAGTGTTTATTCTTTATCATTTTCATAGTGACCTTCTAAAGTAGGCAGTCCCAACTTTACAGGCAAGAATTCTGAACCTCAGGGGGAGATCGAAAGAGGGTAACCAAGATGGTAAGGGACTTCTGACTTCAAGTCCAGCTCCCAACATTCCACACTGACCTTCCCTCACCACTAGAACACCAATTCTGAGAAAAATGGATATTTTATGTTTTTTTCTCCTTTTCTAATCTTGAAATTTTGGCTGCTCCTTAATGGGGCATTAAGGTTAAAGATTCCAGGAGTGCTTATAAGGCAAATAATAAGAAAATAAGACTTCAAAGAAACAGTTCTTGGGTCCTGTTGACAGGCGCCAAGGTAGCAGGAAAGCAGGGAAGATATTAAAATAGGAGGTAGGATTTAGACTAGACTTTGGTTTAGGGATAGTTAGAGTTTAGAGAAGGGAGAGAAGAAAAAGAGAAAGGCAACAATGGCAGAGCAAGGTGAAGTGGTACAGAAAGCTCACCTGTAGGGGGATGCACAGCGCTGGGGATTGTAGTAGAGTCCACTGCCTGCAGCTCCTCCAGGAAAGGAGGTAAGATTGAAAAGTGTTCATTGTTCTCATGGTAATGAGTTTATGCTTCATCCTTGAAGTGATGAGCACCTTTAGAAAGCTCTGAGTTTAGGGGTTCCTTGTAGGATGATTAGTCAGAATGTGAGGGGTGGCGTGGAGGTGAACAGGAGAGGTAAATGTTAGAAGGACAGATTGTATCCACTTAGGAAATTACAACAATAACCCAAGAATTAGTTAATTATAGTGCAGAGTACATGATTAAGATATTCAATGGCTTAATTATCTTTCTCTGATTGTTACACATGCAACTGTCACACATTTATATTTAATTGTATGGAAGTCATACATGGTAATAATGTGTAGTTGTGTGGGATCTTACATAGATTTTAGCCTGTAAATGCCTGGAAATCAGAACTAAGTCTGTTGATCTCTTGGCGGCACAACTTAATATCATCCATTGAACAGGAAAATGAAGCAGTCACAGTCAAGTTAATCATTTTCAGTGAGGACGTGGAGGCTGTAATAGCATAGTTCTTCACTAACGTGGAAGGTACCTCAGTGGCTGATATTGCACATGTATTTTCCAGGCATGCAGTGGCTGCATCATATCAGTTGGAGGCCAGATTCCAAACAACCTGGCAGTCCCTCTCTACAAGAATGGCGTTAAGATCATGGGCACGAGCCCTCTGCAGATCGACAGGGCTGAGGACCGCTCCATCTTCTCAGCGGTCTTGGATGAGCTGAAGGTGGCTCAGGCCCCCTGGAAAGCTGTTAACACTTTGGTAAGGAAAGAAATACATGTATGTTTTTAATGTTCTCTTTTGAAGAGTCATAACCTGAATGTTAACTACTGCAGGTGTTAACTGCAGGGCAGATAGAACGCATGGTGCTTAGTGAATTTAAAGTTGCTGTATTTCCATGATTGCAGTTAAATGTTGGTTATAAATTGATAGGAGTATTCTCATTAAGATTCAGACAATGAAATGAAGTTCAAACTCTCTTTGAAGTAGGTTTAATATTTAGAATTGGAAGCTAGAAATTTAATGTATTTCTGTGCCCAGTTTACATTTTAATGGTGTCTTTTGAGAGAAAGAATAAAAAGAGTTGGGTTACTACTTGTTGTAAGGATACCATTCTGCATTGATACCATTCATTGAATGTTTTAACCATTCATACATTTTTGATGATGTTGTTTCCATTCATCAGAATGAAGCATTGGAATTTGCGAAGTCTGTGGGCTACCCCTGCTTGCTGAGACCTTCATATGTTTTGAGGTAATACATTGTTTTCCAAAACAATGATTTAAAAATTGGGAGATAAAGACCTGCATACTGTATGCTAATAGCACTAGGCTTTTTTTATGCAGTAATTTGTAAATCCTTTAACAATCCCCAAACCAGCACACCCAGACTGAGGACCTATGTACAGTCCTTCAGTTTAATGCTTTTCTTTCAGGGAGTGCTACATCTTAGAAGATGCCTTAGGGTATATCCTTGCCAAACAGTGGGAAAATAGTTTTACATTAGAGAAGAGGATAATTAAAGAAAACCAAGATGTAAAACCAAAACCAAACAAAGAAGGCATCTTGCCCCAGCATCTGTTTTCTAACACTTGGAAATGACAGCTTATCTTCGGCACCATCTGATGGTGCCTGTAGTTTGAATTTTTGAGTTTTTGAAATCACATTTTTTAATAGATCAATTATAATGGTGTGGGGCATGGGCAGTGAAAATCCTTTATATTAAACCTTGAGACTGAGATCTATCATCAAAGGAGAAGGTGTGAATTATCACTTCCTCTCTTTAGATGTTACCACAAGTAAGGAGCAAATTCATCGAACGGGGGATAATAAGAGAAACACAATTTGCTGTGCACAATTTGAAAGTGTAAATGGAATTCGAGATGGGGTCCTTTAAAATAATGAAAAATTTCAAATGAGGTGGAAAACTTTCCTTTTATTTAAATGACATTTTGCATAAACCACAGTCTAATAACACTACTCCTTTGAGGTATTATGTAAGTTAAGGTGAACACGCATATTTAAGGGAGGACAGCAGAAAACAGCTTTAACTATTGCATTTCCTTTCTCATCTTTATGTATATCTTTGTTCTAGTTTCCTATACAACAGATTATCAGCATTATAGGCTTAGCTTTCTTGTCTTAAATAGATGAAGAAATTGAGACCTTTTTATGCAGAGCTTAACAGAGTAGAAAAGGTAAAACAGAGTAGAAAAGGTAAAATATACTACTTTTTAAAAGGAAGTGAAAAGTAATGCTTTTTCCTTATTTATTACCCTCTTTTTATTTCTTCTTCTTTGCTCCTCTTCCACTTTGGAAGTGTCAAAATGCAGAGTAAACTGATTTTACATAACTTCTTTCTCAACTATTTAGAAAGAAGGACACAGTTGAATATGTTTCAGTCACATACTTTACATTGTATTTGTAGATGTTACTAAAAAATAATTCTTGTGTAGCCTGGTAGAGGTAGTAGACTGCCCTATTTTGACTGAGAACCTATGAGTTAAGATCAGATTTTGGTAATGAACACTGAAGACAGTTAGAGAAACTGGGTCCCGGGAGGAATCCTATTAAGGTTCAAGAATTACCTGAAGCAAGTGGAGAGTTAAAAGAGTAAATGAGAAAGCACAAGCCGTGGGGAGGTAACATTTCTTTTTTTTTTTTTTAAGATTTATTTATTTAGTTTTAGAGAGGGAAGGGAGGGGGAGAGAGAGAAACATCAGTGTGCGGTTGTTGGGGGACATGGCCTGCAACCTAGGCATGTACCCTGACTGGGAATCGAACCTGCGATGCCTGGTTCGCAGCCCGCGCTCAATCCACTGAGCTACACCAGCCAGGGCGGGAGGTAACATTTCTAGAGCTACCATGGTTTTCTTAGGGCTTATCCTAGGCCTCCACTCCTTCCTCTTCCCCAGCTCTGGTGACTTTTTACTTTGGTCAGTTGTCCTGTTGATTAAATGGAATAAAGTCTCAATTTAGAAACAGATACCTTCTTACTTAGCCCAGACTAAAACTGGAGGTTGCCTGGCACTGTTCAGAGAAGCACTCAAGTCTAGGATGCTCTACTTCCAAAGTGATAAAGAAATTGACTTGTTTTCCACCCCCTCCTTTCCCAGTGGGTCTGCCATGAATGTGGTATTCTCCGAGGACGAGATGAAAAAATTCCTAGAGGAAGCCACTAGAGTCTCTCAGGTAATGTCTCCTTTCCTTCTGCTGACATTTACTTAAGTTAATTGCTATTTTATTTCATGTGTTGTTTTTCTTTCCACACAATGTTGTTAGGATGGTTTTCCTTTTAAAAAAAATTTTTTTTTCTATCCACTAGTGAGCTACAGGTGGGGATGAGAAAACTCAAATGCATTTCACTATATTTAGATTCCAGGATTAGTTGAAAAAGAAGAGATTCAGTGTCTATTCGATCACAAAAAAGATTTCTGTAACTTTAGACTCCTGGATCCAGGATGAATGGACATCCTGTCCAATCATGGGTGAGATGCTAGCAAACTCATCCCTGGACTCCGTAGCCTCAGGGCCGCCCAGCCCTGCTCAGGAACCCTGATTTTTAATTCTCATCTGCAGAGACTTTGTCTTAGTCAACCTCACCACTTTAACAATAAATCCCTTTGCTCACTTATGGATGTTTTTCATTTTGTTACATTCCATTTTAGTAAATGAAAACATTTATAATTTTGTGGTGGTTCCACAACCACCCTGCACTGCCCCAACTTTTACTCTCTCCTTCGGTGTTACCTCAACGTGATACATTTAAGGCTTACCTAGTGGGGTTATTGATCTGCACACCTTGTCCTGGAGTGGATGAAAGTAATGTTTTCCTTTCCAAAGCTAGCTGTGGCTAAAAATATATACATAGAGAGAAAAAGCACAAGTTAGAGAAAAAGCTTTGATGTTAAGCAAGTGAAATGTGGAGGGAGCTGAGGAGTGGAATCCAAGGCAATTCAAAGGGGAGTAAAGAGCAGGGACTGCTCCTGCACCCATGCAGCGGGACCCCCCTTCTCAGAGATACTTGCTCCCCAGGGACATGTGGGCAGTGAAGAGAGTGGACAAGGATAAAGAGTGAGAAGAGACAAAGAGTGTAAAAAAAAAAAAAAGAAAACCAAGTGGATTTAGAAATCACTTTTGTGTGAAAGTCAGATAATGAGGAGGGAATCTCTCTAACGGGCCAGTTGTGATCAATGAGCTCTGCAGTGAGACACTGGCCACCCTCGATTTAATTCTCTGCCAACGGGCCTGCTATCCTCCCCTTTGGAGGAACCAGCAGCTAGATCTAGCTAGTCTTGTGTGGGTGATGAGGCAGGTACCCTGTCTTTATTTATTTTTTATTTTTACCTGAAACCCTGGATCTCATAGGGGTCCTACCTGACAGAATATTTTTTAAAATATTTTTTATTCTGCTAGCATATGGGTGGAGCCCTTACAGGACAAATGTGTTATAATAGGGATGTCTTAAGTAAGTGCTTCCTGGTTTAAGTCTCCCCATCAAATTATAGCAGAATCTGGTATTCTCAACTCAGGGGCTCTAGAGTAAAACCAGCCCCTATGAGTCATTTATCCATTTATGCATTCATTCATATTTAGCACCTGCTATGTAATGGCATTATTCTCAGGACCTGGGTACTCTCATCAAAAGATAGATAAGTCTCTGCCCTCCTGAAGGACTCTCTTTGCTAGAGACATCAGATAATGAGCATTGCAATAGAAAAAATAAACAAGATGTCAAGGTACAGCGTAAAAGTACTGGAGTCCGGTTCCCTGGGCTTTTAAAGAAGGGACTTTTAAATTGATTCAAAGTGGTTAATTCATACTTAAAAGGTTTACATTGTGGGTGTGAAATGGAGAAAAGATCAGCATTTTAAAGTTCTCAGTTTGAGAAGAAGCATGAAGTTTCTAGAAACTAACCAAGCATTTATGATGTGGCTAAGGCTCTAAACATGGTGGGAAGTCTGGTTAGAGTCATGATGGAGAAGCTGACAGATGGGGAGCAGATAAAGAAGACCCAGTCAGTCATTATAATGAGTTTGGATTCTAGTCATACTTTCTACTTTAAAAAGATTGCTCTGCTGTAGTATAGAGAGTGAATTCTGGGGCAAGACTGAATCATGGAAAGAGGTTGGGGGGCTGTTGCTGTAGCTCAGGGTAGAGGCGGCAGTGCCTTGGATCAGAGCAATGACAGTAGGGTGGAGAGAAACACATGTGTTCTAGAAATACTGAGGATGCACCTTGAAGGCAATGAGTGAATGGACAGAGGTGGAGGGGCAAAGAGGATCATGGGATGACTCCTGAGTTTCTGCCTTGGACAACTGGAAAGATGGTGGTATCATTTACGGAAATAGAGACCATTCTAGAAGGGGCATTTTAGAAGGGGAGATTATATGTTTAATTTCTGACCTTTTCTATGGGAGGTGTCTGTGAGAAGTCCAAGTGGACATGCTTTAAAAGCAGAAGGTTCTATAGATTTGGCATTGAGGATCAAGATTACAGCTAAAGATAGAGACGTAAATATAGATTTGGAAAGGAAATAGCAGACCATTTTAATTAAAGCTTTGGGAATGGAAGCAATCACCAAAGAGAGAATATAGAGGAAAAGGAGCACTTAGGACAGAGAAAAGAGGAACAGTGGTACGTAAGGGTTAAGAGAAGAAAGAATCTGGAAGGAGCCTGAGAAACAAGCATGAAGGGCTGATTTATGGAGACCAAAAGAAGGAAGTGTAAGCAACAGTGTAAAATGTTGCCATAAGATTGAAATGTATTGAGAAATTTGCTTTCTCAATATAGCAAGGGCTATTTCATTAATCTGTTCAGTTGTCCAGGATTGTGGGTGCTGTTGTCCCACTCAAATCAGTTTATCTGTGAGACGGCACATGGTGTGGGTTGTTGGTGCCTAGGGCATAGTGGAGAAGAGACACCCCAGTCTTGGTGCTTTTCCTTAAACCTCTTCTTTCCATCTGGAAAAAGCAGGCAGCGGCTAGGTTGTGGAAGGCATGGCAACACTGTCAGGAAGGAACTGAGTGTGGGAAGAACTTCAAGAATGATAGGGGGCTGAAATAGCTGAGAAAAGGACATTTTAAGACTAGTAAAGAAAAATGTTTGATTTTGCAGTTGCAAATGTCATACTTTAAGAGTGGTTTAAGGCATTCATTTCCAGGTAAAGGATTTCATTTTTGGCTTAATAAAAATGTATACAAAATGCTAGTTACTTTGTTTCTAAATTCTTTTATTATTCTTCTAGAGAGAACTTATATAGGCAATTGTAGTACATAGAAATGAAAAAGATAAGTGTAGAAAAAGAATCTGAATCAATAATAATATATAATTATTAATAAATATTTTACTCCATAAGGTATCTATAATTCTGGAAACAGAAAAAGAACCCCATGCTGCCCTCTCTGCAAGTCCCCTCTTTCTCTAACCCACCTAGAAATCTATGTTTGACATTTCAAAAACTGCTTTTCAGTTCACTGAGTACTTAAACTTGGAGAAACACCTTCTGTCTCACTGTAAACAGAAAACAACCTGGATTTGACAAAACAAGTTGGCTGATGAGTTTGTGTAGTGTGTTTAGCATGAAGTTTTTCTTAAAGTATTGCCCTGGTATTTACTTAAGGTACACAGCTTACTCGACACGACCAGATGATTTCAGCTAAAAGTTCTGCCCTGTTTTCCTTTGTGACAGGAACACCCAGTGGTGCTGACAAAATTTATTGAGGGGGCTCGGGAAGTGGAAATGGACGCCGTTGGCAAAGAAGGAAGAGTAAGTACTTTATCTTCACCTCTCCATCCCTGTCTTCCCATCAAATATTTCTTTTCTTGGCATTTTTGAAACATAACAGATTAAAGTTTATGATTTCTACCAAACAGGTTTCTGATAATAATGGACAAACTGCTTAGTCAAAAATAAATTCACATTCACTGACAATTCAGTTGATGTGGCCTGGGTATCTTATTTCCTGTGTTTCATACTGTTAGAATTTTTCTTTGATGATATTCAAAATTAATTATCATCCTGTACTCATCGTTCTTTTTGAATTGATTTTCTTTTGTTTGTGGGTTTCCTTTCATGTTCCAGTGGTATTATGAAAACATCCAATACTTTTCTTTCTGAAGTTCCCGATTGAATCCCTAGTTTTTCTTCTCTCTTGATTTCCTATCCACCTCCTTTTTATTGGGTTAATAAATGCAAAACCAAACAGAGTAGGGTGGATAATGATAATAACATAAAATTGGCTTATGATATCACATCTCATACTGCTAATGCATCCAACTTCAGTGAGAAAAGAAAATGCAAAAAGGCTTTCCTTCAGTTTGCTCATCATGTAATCAGACATTTATGCTTTATCTGGAAATACAGGAAGTTATGTTTTAGAGAGTCCTTATCATTGTATTTGGTTTTAGGGAATATAAAAGGTTGACCTTCAACTTCTACTTTGCAGATACTTCAAAACACTACTGAAGATGTTAAATTTTTTTTCTTTCTTTTGTCTTCCACTTTACCAGTTCAAAGAGATGAGTTTTTTTTTGAAAAAATATGTTTATATAGTAATAATGACTTCTTACCACAGAATCATATAATTTTAAGTGGAAGCATTCTTAGAAATCACGGATGACTTCAACCTCACACCCTCCGAAAGATGAGAATTTTTTTTTCACAGTATCTCTGGAAAGTGGTCATTTGTTTTTTGTTTACTCTTCTGGAGATGTAGAACACAAAAAAGTTGTAAGATTTTATATATATATTTTTGTTTTGGGTTGTTTATTTTTTGACATCTCACATATTCCTTTTTTTGAACTAAGGTCTGCTCCCTTCATATTTTCCTCATTGACCTTCTGACCTCCAGAGCTGTAGGGCATAAGTTTAGTTTTTCTGCCTTTTCAGTATTTTATGTATTTGAGACTGAGTTATAAAAAAAAGAGAAATGTAATCACACCAGTATGGAAGTGTGGAATGGAAGTCTGGCTTAGGAAATTTGTATATTTTTTTCAAATTTTGAGCTGGTAAAGTTGGTCTGATTTGGCTCCAAGTTGTCAGATAAACTCTTGCCCTGAGCTTTTCTCAGCCATAGACCAGCACTCATCATCCTGGCCTCCCTCTTTTGGAAATGTTCCAGGTCGTTCACTTTATTTTTAATGAGTTACACTCAGAAGTAGAAATAGCACTTCAGATATATGAATTTATTTCTAGAGCTCAGCTAGGCCACTGCCTCCTCATTTCTAGACACTATAAAAAGTTAGGTGGTTACTGCGCACTAAATATCATACCAGACACCATGTATATGTTCTTTTTTATCCCTACAAACATTCTGAGACAGATGCTATTGTCATTCCTATCTTATCAGAGACCAGGGCTAAGCAGATACAGCATCTTGCCCAGGTCACAGAACTGAAGTGACAGAAGGAGGACTGAGATTCAAATGCCACTCTGCTTTAAGTCATCTGTACATCTGATAAGCAAATCTTCTCTATAGTTTACAGGTTTTACAATCACCCAATTATTCTCCCCATTCTAAGCTTTATCATTTCCCAAAGACATGTGTTATTAACACTCCGATTATAGTGATTGAGACCATAAACTTTAGAATCTGACAGATAAAATTTCAAAATCTTTCCTTGGCCACCTGTACAGAAGTTATTTATTCTGACTACAAGAGAACAGTAGTCACCTGTACTGGAGTTATTTATTCTTATGTTACCTTAGTTTCCTTACCTATTAAAGGGAACAAGTGTATTTTCCTTTTGCTTCTCTCTTCTTTCAAATATCAATTTAAAGAGCTCTTGATGTTTAGATCTGAAGTGTTCTCTCTTGTTCACCTAGGTTATGACATTTGCCTAGCTAGACAGTCATCTCTCCCATCTTCTTTTCCTTTACAGTGTCTAAAACCTAGCCTGGAAAGAAGAGATAAAAATATCTCCAGTGCCTCCCAAATGCTTTCATTTTCCCTCTGTTCTTAAATGTCAATATGAGTTGATTTAGCTGTCCTCTTTTCCTATTATCTATACTCATTCTAATCAATGGAGGAGGGAGGTAAGCTGTCAGCCACTCTTGGGTTCCCCTCGAGGCAATCTGTCACTGCACAGGAGGGCCAGACAAGTCCACGCATGCTGCTCTTTCTGCTCTTTTCATTGGGGACTTGGCAAAGAAACCGGTCAATGCTCCAGGCATCTGTTATAATCAAAGGGGTGGGCAAGGCTGCAGCTTCATTGAAGTAGGTGCCTGACAACTTCCTGTAATCTTCCTTTGGCCAGGTTATCTCCCATGCCATCTCCGAACACGTGGAAGACGCAGGCGTCCACTCGGGAGATGCCACTCTGATGCTGCCCACACAGACCATCAGCCAAGGCGCCATTGAGAAGGTCATTATCTACAAGTAAAAGTCAGTGGGGAAAAAAGCAAAGATAAAAACAGTTTTTAAAGCTAGGTAGCAATGTTGGACATACTGCAGGTAAAATTTCATTATTACAAGAACTTCCTTGCTCTGAGTCGGCTGGGTATTTTAGAAAAGGTGAAAGATTCATTTGTTCTGAAGAGAAACCGGAGTATCAGATGGGTGTTTTAAAGATAATGATTTCCTTCACTGCCCCTTAGAGCCCGTTTGGTTGTACTCGAGTGCACTGGCTCTCTGACGTCAGTATGCTTCATAACCACCTGGGGAGCTTGTTCAAGTACAGATCCCTGGGCTCCAGCCCCAGTTTCTGATTCTGTAGTGCTGGGCGGAGTCCCCAAGTTGCCCCCAGAGCTTCTGGCTCTGGCTATAGGACACAGAAATTGTCCTATAGGCTCTGTATGTGGCACACAGATCCTCCCCACAAGGAGACATCTTTTCCTTCTGACCATAATGTCTACCTTTGAAGAGACCAGGGCACAGGGAAACACAGAAAAAAAATCTTTCTGGTCTCTGCAATACCATATAATTTCAGGACCTGCGCCTCTCAGTAGGTGACCCATTAGATTGATACAGAGTTTGGTCTTCAGTTTCTGGTCCTGAAGCAACTAAACCGAAAGGATTCCACTTAACCTTCAAAGTTAGACCAGAATATATCATCGTAGGTAGGAGCATTTATTTGCAGAGAAGTAATCCTGTAAAGTTTTATTTTCACCCTAGTATCCTGTTGTGAATATTTAGCACATATTATTATTTTGTTAATAGAAGCCTAATGGTGGCTGCTGTTATTTCATTATTGTTATTGGAAATGGAGCTCTCTGTAAAGATAAATTAAAGAAGTATAAATTTAAGATTCTGTAACTTTTTTTTGGTTTATATGTAATGAACACTCTTAGCACTGTATTATTGTTCTTTTGATCTAGGTGAAGGATGCTACCCGAAAGATTGCCAAGGCTTTTGCCATCTCTGGCCCATTCAATGTCCAGTTCCTTGTCAAAGGAAATGATGTTCTGGTAAGAAATGCCGAGGTTTTTGAGGGGACACCTTGCTGTGTTAGGTCATGTTGGCTTGTGTCCTTCTAGTAGCCTTTCCTGTGAACACAACCATAGAGCAGCTGAGGCCCTGCCGCTATTAGTGAGTAGGTATGGGATGTTTCCCAGTGTGAAACACCGGCCCTTAGAGGCACTGGTGTGTTAGTCACAGCTTTGTAAAGCACTCCGATCCATCGGAAAGGTCATTGTCTACCATTTTCAGTATAGGATAGATGGATACAGTAACTATGGTAAAGCAATCTGAACATGTAGAATAGTGATAAATTAAATGCACTGAAGTTTTGCTTCACTGTTTTCTCAGAAAAGAAAGCTGTTGCTTATGCCATTTACCAAAAAATAAAAAATGTTAAATTAACTAGGTTAGTCTTAATTAATTTAATGTTTTTCATTTAACCAATCAGTAACCACTATTGATTCAGCATCTGCTATGCAAAGTCATAGGGTGGTTACAAAGATTTATAAAATACAGCCTCAGTTCCCAAAGATCTTCCATTTAGTGAGGATCAAGAACAAGATGAATTCATACACAACCAGAACATAAGTTAGAGTGTAATAGCTGCTAGAAGAATGTGCAAATAAAGTGGCATTGGTGTATTAGAGGAGAGAGAGCATATCTGCTAGTTTGCACGTGCACGTGTGTGCGTGCACACGTGTGCATGAGCCTATGTGTATTTGAGTGTCATTTGTCTGGTTGTCTGGTTTTAAGTGGATTATAAAAGATTGCAAAGAAGATTCTGTACATTGAGCTGGATCTTAAAGAATGGCTGGAAGGAAGGTAGAGAGGACATGACATAGAACATCTATGAGAAATTGGCACATTTTAGGAGATAGTGACTAGTTCGGTTTAGCAAGCTTATTTTTTTGTAGGGAAAGAGTGCAAGGTAAACTGGAAAGTAAGATTGGGGCCATGAAGGTGGTACAAGATAACACAGAGAGACACAGAGACAGGAGGATAGATGGCTTTCGAGGACTAGACCTTGATCTGATGGTCAGTGAAACCCAGTGAAAGCTCTCAGTAAGGATGTGGGATTTTCTAAACTCTATATTAACGTCAATCTCTCAGTAGTATGAGGCAGTGGAATTGTGGAAAGGGGAAAGTTGGATTTCAAAGATACTAACTGAAAGGAAACTAGTTAGCAAAAGTGCAAGCAGTGGGAGTGAAGGGAGAAGCTTTTAGAACAAGAGCTGGTCCCTAGTCAATAACAGCTGGAACCCAGCTGGTGGGGAAAATATTAATATTGTTGTCATTAGTCCTCACCATTCCATCCTTTGGGATTTTGTTATCTCTCCAGGTGATTGAGTGTAACCTGAGAGCATCACGATCCTTCCCCTTTGTGTCCAAGACCCTTGGGGTGGACTTCATTGATGTGGCCACCAAAGTGATGATTGGAGAGAATTTTGATGAGAAACCCCTTCCAACTTTGGAGCATCCCATCATTCCTTCGGACTATGTTGCAATTAAGGTAACATTTGAAAAAAAATCTGTTAGTCATTTTTGTAAGTTCCAAGGAAGAAGAGCAATTTTTCATCAAAAAACTCTTGATATTATATGAACCTTCTCGCTAAAGTGCTGGACTAGGAAGTTATGATGTTTTCTTTGAATAATGTAATGCAGGTGCACTTCAGTCAACTTTATGTGAACTACTGTGCATTTCAAAAAATCATTTACAATTGTTTAACTTCAGAACTGACTAGCTGAGTGAATTATAACTACATGTATGCAGCTGATGGATGATGGTACCAGTTTGGTTGGTAAATCGAAATCATGGGCATGTATTGTTAGTGCAAGGCTTGAATTGAGCCATTGTTGAAATGTGTCAAGACTTCAAGAATGCATAAATCTTGTAAAAGTCTTTCCTGCTGGTTAAATTCTTACCACCTTGGCCACCATCACTTAGTCCCTACTTTCTTTAGTGGCACAATTTTTCCACTTGAAAAGTTGAGAGAGCAGTTACTGTTCACAGTGATTCTGTGAAAGTGATGAAATTGTGGCAACTTTATGAAGAGTGGCTAAGAAAATTTAAGGGTTTTTCACTAATTTCCAATACTGTGTACACACACACACACACACACACACACACACACACCAGTATATGTCTAATAATAAATTGTAATAAAGCCATTGAACTTCTCTAGCTGCCTCTGTGTGTCCGTGCACAGTGTATTTATGACCTGGACAAGCATGAGGATTAGTGAGGTATTATATAAATATATATGAAGGTTTTAGATGAAGCACACATGAAATTAATTTTTATTGAGTGATATATTTATGTGACACTTACATATTTTAGATGCCTTTAAAAGTTTTCCATTTCTATATGTACTGGTGACCTCAACTATAATTGTGTTACAGCTGTGATTCTGGCTTCTTTTACAGTGGAAGCTTTAAGTTAAAGCTATAAATAAAAATATTTATTAATTTTACTTAATAATTTAGGATGCCTTGGATTTTATAGTGCACTGAAGTAGAATGTCACTTTTTATGTTGGGAGAGGGTGGCATTTTAACCATGGAGACGATGACAAAACATAAATTATTAAAGTTTTCAATGGAATATATACATATATATATACACACACATTTTTGAGAACAACAAGGTCCTGAAAAATGTTTTTCCACCAGAGATTCTATATATAAATTTCAAATTCATGTTTCTTTATTCAGAGACACAGGTATATATATATATATATATATATGTACACATACACACACACACACACACACAAGAAACAATTTCCCACTAAACAATATGATTGGATAGATATGCATTTTTCAAAATGCACTGTATCTTCCAGTTTACTTCTTTCCTAGTTATTATTGTACAGGAATCTACTGTTTTCAAATTACTTACGTATAGTCAGTTTTAATATAGCCCCACTGAGGTGAGCAGCTATCAGTAGATGAGGGTATGGAGAAGCTGGAGTGCAGGAATGTTCAATAACTTGACTAAGGTGACCCAGTGAAATGACTCCAATCTAGAATTCCCATGATGCCTTAGACGGGTGCCAGAATCACAGGAGGAACAGTCTAGACTAGATAAAGGGATATATGCAAGAAATAAGAATTCGGTTCTTAGTGAGTTGCACTGATAAAAATAAATGAAAAAGAAGCACTCCTATTGATGTTCTAGTTCTTATGAAAATTCTGAGCCAAAGTGTTTCCAAGCAGAATGTTTTTCAAAGCTTTTTAAGAGGTGTCAACAACAGTTTAATATCTCAGAAGTACGCTTACAGACAGAAATTTTTGGCAAGGTGGCGTGTTGCAAGTTCAAATGATCAAAACAAGAAGAGGAATGTTTCAAAAGCCAACCAAGAAAAAAAAATGTGTTTGAACTCTGTTTGGGTAGACCAATGCCCAACAGACTTCGTTTGAAATCACTCCAGTAGGAATCTGTGCATGCTAGATTAGAAACACTGGCTTCAACTGGTCACAGGGGCCCTATTTACAGAAATAATTTGTGATTATTTCACCCAAGTTTTTGGCTAAAAGCTCATGAAATTCTTGGACCAGAGGTTTAAAGCTATTTTTCAAGTCAGATGCTTGGACCAAAGAGATTTTTTACATGTCTACCATAGCCTAAATGAATCGTGTGAAAGATGATTCACTGAACATATTTTTCTCTCTTAGTCCTTTTATACCTTTCTCATACATTTTTCCACTTTGTTTTTTTTTTTTTTTTTTTTTTTTGACAGGCTCCAATGTTTTCCTGGCCTCGGCTGAGGGATGCTGACCCCATTCTGCGATGTGAGATGGCTTCCACTGGAGAGGTAACTAGTTAACGATCCACAAATGCTCTTATTAAATCTACTTTGAAATATATGATTTTATGGTCTGACTATAGTAAAGCAAGTTTGCAAGTAGCAAGGGGGACACAAACTTCTGCTATCAGAGTGAGTCTGAAAGGGCTTTCACAATTTTAAGCTAAAGAAAAATCTTTTACTTTTGGGGCCCGCAGTCCAAATTCTCACTTATAGTTCAACAAGTGACTATAATACTCCTGTTTCTAATTCATGTCCACATTACCCATTAAGAATATCTTTTAAATATCTTCTGGGTCTTTCTTGTTATTTTAAAGTTCTCAAAGTCTCTCTACAATAGAACCCTTCCCCCAATTAGATCAGTGGGTTTTTACTAGCAATATGTAAAATGAATGTGCAGCATTAGAAAGATCATGGGCTTAAATTTTCATGCAACATGAAAATAGGTGCAAAATTTCAGACCCACTTTCAAAGCAACTTTAACCTCTTGGGGATTATCTAAAACTATAATGGGACTGGCCACTGGATGTCCCTCTTCACTTGTGCTGGCACTCTGGCAGCTGAAGGTTTCTTCAAGAATGTGAAATGTATTTCTTGTAGAGAGCTGTCAGATTCTAGAAAGTTCCCTACATGTCAGTGTCAGGACATTTTATGAATCACCTAGCCCTTGACAGACTTACCAGGTACAACCTTCAATTCTCATCCGTGCACGTCGGGGTGTCAACATCAGACTGTGAGGCATCATCCTTTCCTCTTGGTATTAAGAAAAACCTGAAAGGGGAAAACGTTTAATTCCAACAAATACAGGATGCTGTACGTGGTTGCCTGGGTATAAGTAAGGTCTGTTGTGAGAAGCCAAGTGAGATCAGAAGGTGGGCCGTGAGGAATAAGTGGCTGTCTTGTTCGTATTTGGACTAATGATGTCATCCTCTTAGCTCCTTTGCTGCTTCTTTAAATTTAATAGGTGAGGAACCCACCTTTAAAGTGAGGGTCCTCCACTATGTTTCTGGGCTGCCAGAAGGAGGCTCTTTTCAGGTTCATCTTGAACTCATGGCTACTCAGTGCAGGGCTGTTTTCAGCGGGTCCAGATCAGGGAGAGGTCTGTTTTCCTTCGTGCTGTTTGCTCCAGTGTGGCGAATCTATTGGCAGTTCCTCAGTCCTTTCTGCCTCCAGACATACATTATTGGAGTTGTTGAAACATGGAAACATGATAAAATTAGAAACCCGCCTCCCCCTTTTTTGTGTCTCTCTCAGAAATATAAAAGGAGATCATTCTTCTTCTAGTATTAGAGTGGTATTTCCAAGTGTCACTTAAGTGTGTTGTGACAAGGTCTACTGCATAACTGAAACCAGAATAGTAATTCTGGCTTAGTGAAATGCAGGTAAGCTTCAAAAAGACGTTTTCAGTGTTTAAATGGTTTATTGTGGGGGTGAATATACCTTCCAGTTCTGGTCTAGGTGAGGGGCGTTTTATTTTCTTAGTGGTGAGGAGAGGGTGTTAGCCCTGATTTACACTTGCATAGCTGACCACTTTCTATGATTTCTGTAGAAAACTGCCAAAACCTCCTATATGTTGTTGTATCTACACTTATGATGGGGTGGCCTGGGTTCTTTCTTTTGAATTGAGATCCCATTAAATCAGTTGGCCACACCTTTACCAATGAAAACGTTCAAGGTGGAGAGTATGGGGTGTGGCAAAAGTAGGTTGACAGTTGCTTTTATGGAAAATAATACAGTAATTAATAAATAGTAACACAAGAATAAACTGCGTTTTGTGTACTCACAAGGTGGTCAACTGAAGGTCAAAGTGACGAGAACTTTCCTTTCATAGTAAGGGAGTCACTTGCTTAAAGAATAAGGCTACTGTAATGGTAGTTCTGTCCCCGTGTCAGGGGATGACATGCACTGTAGAGTCTACTCCCATCATGCTCTCATGGACCACTTGCTCTATGGTGATGCTGGCCATGTGACTTGTAGTTATACTGCAGCACAATTACCCTAGATGAAGCCTCTATATAGCGTAACATTATATGTTAGTTTAAAAATTTTTTTTTTCTTATGGCTGTGGGATTTGGGGCTAGTAGCATGGTATTTAGGCTCATTTTATGAAAATGATGTTTAAAAAAGCAAACTCTTTTGATATTTTCATGGACTTATTGAATTGCTCAGAAGGCTTTCTCCTTAGCTGCAATGAAATGACTCTGAATCAATTGATTAGCAGTTATGCGTTTGTGCTACTGACCTGTGAATTCATGCACTGTTGCATAGCATACAGAACATACACTGTTATTTAAACATTGTCATATTAACATTTGGTAACTCACCACATTATGAACCAGAAGCTGTGATTTGCATCCAAATAACTCACAGTAGAATCCAGTTATGTTGTTCCATGGAGTGCTGTTGGATAGGGAAAGAATTGCTTATTCATTCATTATGCTTAATTAAAAACATAAGATACATCTGCCCTGGCCAGCCTTTTCATCTCTGAATTCAGATTGCATGGGCAACTCAATAAAATCTACAAAAGAGTCTGTGAGTAAAATGCTTTCCATTTGTAGTTGTTTTTGTATTTTTTTGTAAAGATGGTAGACTATTATTTGCTTTCTTTTCTTTTTTTAAATTTATTCTAAACAGGTGGCCTGCTTTGGCGAAGGTATTCACACAGCTTTCCTGAAGGCAATGCTTTCCACGGGATTTAAGATACCCCAGAAAGGCATCCTGATTGGAATCCAGGTATGTGGTGTGTGGTTGTATGCACGCCTGTGGTCACTTGCTGGGAGTGGCTGGGAGTAGGGACCTTAATTACAGTCTAGAAGAGGGAGCTTTGTTTTAAGTTTCTCTAAAGAAAAAAGCAACTTGTACAAAGAACAGCCATTTGTTCCCTATGTGTTCCCTGATTTGCCTTTTTCTATTGCGGTAGCCAACACAAATAAGTGAATAACTAAAACAGACAGAAAGAAAAAGTCTCTGGTGGAAGGATATTTGTTCTGAGAGGTATTTAGAGTTACCTTTATAAAGGAATCTATTTTATTCTTTGGTTACATCTTTTCCATATGTTTTGCTCTTAGTTCTTGCTCTTAGCCCTGAACATAGGCTTTCTGTGAAGTTGGGTCTTACCTCTTCTTTCTCTCTGTCTCTTTACTTTCCCCGTTTCCAGCTCATCTATGTCTACAGTGTCCATTCTCCTGTCTATGACAATCACCTTTAGAACTTAGACTGCAGCAAGCTCGTATTTCCAACCATCTGCCAGGCACCTGCATCTGAGGTCTCAAACACAAGGCATCTCCCAGACTGAAGTCCCGTTACCCTCATCCTGACCCTTGCTCCTTCCTTTCTTACATTCATTCATTCACATTTCAATTTTTACTAAATGTCAAAGGTTGAAAGTTGAAGAAGACATGGGCATTGTTTGAAAAATTTTCTGAGCTTAAAGGGCAGTGACTTAATGGTCCTAAGAAAGTTAGCATATCCCACAGTACACGGTGGAGGTTCTCGAAATATTATTTGGTAAGCATGGTGAAATAATTATAAGTAAATATCTTCATATAATGAAAAGGATATTATTGGTTTATTATTTCAAGTCAAATACAAATCTTAGTGCAAAACAGTAGACAGAAAGTTACTATACTTTTGGAACAATTATTGCAAGAATGTAAAAACTCTTCTGTTTATAAATTTCCCCCCAAAATGCTGGATGTTTCCAAAGGGTCATTGACTTTCTTTTGACATTGGTAATTCTTGGATCTTTGAAAACAATAGATGGTCTTATATATCACCCCTGCCGTACTTTTAATAAGCTCAGACCCTGCATGGTTACATAAAAATTATTAAAATATAATTAGAACAGTATCAGGTATTCTCAAGCCAGTAGGTGATTATTATACACACCATCCCATTAGGGTGTCTTAATATCCGCAAATTAGACCCTGGAGACTGGATGGGTTGTGCTTTGGCGAACTTTCTGCAAAGAGTAACTTGGGATTTCGCTTTATAAAGGTGCCAAAAGGGTGATGGCGAGCACTTAGAGCAGAGACTAACAAGATGACTTGCAATTGCAAAGCTTAATGGCAGTTTAGAGACACATCACACCACGTGAGAGACTCATTACATTATAAATGGGCATTAAGTATTATTAAGTTGCAAGTATGAGAGTATTTGCCCAACTTCCAGTTATGGCTTAAAGTTTAATGTGAGACCTGGGGGCATTCAGAGGAGACCATGCCCTTAATCCCCATCTTCACAACTAATCATATAGTGCTAACATTTTAAAATACCAGCTTAAAAAGGCAGTGATGTATAAAATTGGGGCTTGTTTGGTTTCAGTGCTGCAGGGAAATGTAAGGCAAAAATTAATTTGATCTCTATGAAGTATTTGTGAACAGAATTTTTGCTTTGCAGGAAGAAATGGGGGTGGGTGGTAGAGAAAAAAGGAGTGTTCTTAAGGAAGGGGTTATGTCCATAGAGCTTCCACATTTCCATGTGCTCTTTTTAAAAGAAATAGCAGCTATGTGAGTTATTGCAAAGAACTTTCTCCTGTGCATGAGTGCATAATGGTAGGGATTTATGTATATATATATATATGTATTTTAACTCCCAAGACAAAAGAAAATATTTAAAGAAATATTTAATAAAATTATATTTAATACAATATTTGCAGCTGTGGCACATTGGATCAGCGTGACTCTAAGAGTCTTCAGAGATATACAAGAATCATTTTCTTATATGGGAGGCAAGGAAAAGCTGCCAGCACCAATAGTTAATGTATAGTCTCACCATTACTATATGAAGGACTTGCATTGATAGTGATTTTAAAGTATATAGTCAGAAGTTTAACTGAACACTATGACAGAATATACTAACTAGAGAGTACCTAGCTATAAAAGTCACCAACATCTTCTTAGTTGGAATGGGACCCAAATCTAATTGCACCTTTTTACCCAAACTTCATAGCAATTGTGGACAAAGTTATAGCAAAGTTATTGCTATTCGTGGCAATTGTGGACAAAGCTATTACATATAAAGATATGTATCCATATCTCAGGATACATTGTGTTTTTAAAAATGATTTTATTTCACATGATTTCAGTAGGTCAGAAGAATTCATATAGACTCATTTGAATATATAAAGTCAGAACTTAAAAAAACCTAAGATAGCTCTGCTAATATGTAAATAGGGGTTAGGGCCAGTAAGTACAAGGGAAGGGATTTAGTTGAGTTATGTAATGAAGTTCTAAGACAGAGAGTCAACGATGCATTTTGATACATTAAGATAATCATTGATTCAGCGCATGTGTCGACTTCACTCACAGGGGAGCATTGGCAGCCAGCATGGTTACAGTTAATTTGCTTATTATTCCTTCATGTATAAATGGGGGAGGATGGTCAGTATCTATCCCATTTATTTGAGGGAAAGGCCTTCTTAGCTCTTCATCTCCCCACCTGTCTGCTATGAGTAGAAGGATTTAATTAAAGATACCTCAATTCATTATTAGTATTTTATAATAGGTTGTAAGAGAAAAATTGGGAAAAGAGAACTACAGAGAAGAAATAAAAGTAACTCTGAGCCAGGAAACATTTTTCTTATTGTTGATGGCTTAACAGGTATTTTAAATATTAATTATTACTAGCAAATATCAGCTACCTCAAAACATTCAGTAAATACTTTGTAGTTTGGGCGACAGGTGTGCACTCATTGGTTTAATTGCAGCCTTCTTAAATTTTTACTTCTCTTCCTCACTCTAATCCTTTATACACACAGACCCTCTGTGTCTGCCCTCCCAAGGTTAAATACATCCTATGAGTCAGATTACCTAGGAGATTTGAAATATTTGTAACCTCAACTTGGTGTAAGCAGGACTTTGGGGAAGAAATTAGGATTTAGGTTTTTGACAAAGGACCTTTGTTAGCTTAACTATTACATGTACGGTATCTCCACCCAGAAGCTGTCCACAGCCATGGATCCGAATACAAAAAAGCATAGTGCAGGTTTATAGAGGAACAAAAGCATCTTTGAGTCTCTTGCAATTTTCCAGCTTCCTTTCATCCCACCAGGTTTTTTCTTTCTTTTGTGTGTGTGTGTGTATGTGTGCTATGAGCAGGCAATCTACCTCATTTGAGTTTTCTGGAACACCGTTTAACAATAAATGATTTACTCTAGAGCAGATTGAGAGCACTGGCTGTTTGCTCCCCTCTGATTGGGCTATTCAGGGCTGCTTGTGGAGAGGCGTGTGCAGTCCTGACATCTGTGCTTCGGTGACGCTCAGAAACACAAAGCAAGCATTTTATTTGAAGAGGACAACTCCAAGGGACTTGAGGAACCTTTTATCTTCCATACAGAATCATTAGGAACAACCATAGAGTTGTCAATCCAGACATCCCTGTATTAACTTGACTTTTCTGTTCTGCAGCCAGAAGCTGGAGTAAAGTGAAAATGGTCACTGGAGGAGATAGATAGATAGATAGATAGATAGATAGATAGATAGATAGATAGATAGATAGATGATAGATAGATGATAGATAGATAGATATTTTATTTTTAAAGGGCTTCTTTCTTATAAACATTTTCCAGGAAATAAATCGGCTTGTACTTTTCACCTCTAGTTACAAATGGTTTCTTACCCAGGTATTTTCAATCAGCTATTAAATCTGAGGCTGCTCAGATGCAAGCTGACAGCTGTAATTTCTTTCTGTAGAGAGGCTGTTTTATGTGTCACAAGTGTTCAATACGTGTTTGATAGAAGTGTATAATGTGCTATGAAAGCCCTAGCCCCAGACCGGGAGGTGGAGTGGCTCCCCAGTGGGGAGCTGCCGATACTGTCGTGTAGGATATTTATCTTTTCCACTTGGGGGGCAGCACTAACACAGCTCCACATGAGGTGCCGACTGCAGTCTGCAGGTCTGGGAGCACTTGCTGACTTATTTTACTTTAAAATGGTGAAGAAGAAAAATGACATTCTGGGGCTCCTCCCTCAACATTTTTCATTGTGTCTTTGGCCAAGGTCAGTGCATCTTCACCTCAAATGATCAAAGGAGAGAAAGAGAGTCCCCCTCTCCCCTGTTCCCTCCTCTTCCTAGACTTGAGCGTGTGTCTGAATCGCCAGAGGGTTTGCTGAAGTGCAGATGACTGGGATGCCCTCAGAGTTCCTGATTCTATAGATCGGGGGTAGGGGCCAAATTTCCCCATTGGGAACAAAGTTCCAGGTGAGGCCTAGTTTCCCAGGGACCGCGTTTTGAGAATCACTGTGCTTGAGAAAGGGTATTTTAGAAAACCGTTTCAATATTATGCCATCACATGGCCATCTATTATAAGTGACTTCTTGGTAGAGGAAAATGTAAGGGATTGAGAGTAGTTTGTTTGGCTCATGATGAATCTTTTAATCAGTCAGTGAGTGCTCGTTGGACCTCTGTATGTTGAGCCTTCCACGGTGCTTCGGTGCTGACTGAAGTCTGTTCTTTGTTCAGCAGAAGGTCTAAGCAAAGTAGTTGAGACCAGTAAACAATGTAGTGTTCCAAAACCCAGAAGTTCATTTAGACTATTTCACTCATATTTGCCATATTTCAAGGAACTTAAAATATGCAGAAAAGCTAAAATGCCATCTAATTCAGTCCATTGCTTTCTAAGCAGAATCAAACTTGAAAAAATGATTGTCCTATTTTTCTGCCTAACTTGTTTTTTTTATTGTTCTGTTACAGTTGTCCCAATTTCTCCCCCATTGCTCTCCCCGCCCCACCCACCCCCTACTTCTACAGTCAATCCCCGCCCTGTTGTCCATGTCCATGGGTCCTCTATACATGTCCCTTAACTACAGCCTTCCCCTTCTCTCCCCTGATTTCCCCTCCCCCCTCCCCTTGGTCACTGCCAGTTTGTTCTTACTTCCATGCCTCTGGTGCTCTTTGGCTTGTTTATTTTGTTCACCAGGTTCCACTTACAGGTGAGGTCATATGGTACTTGTCTTTCGTCTCCTGGCTTATTCGCTTAAAAGGCGGTCACATTATCTCATTAAATTGCCCTAACATTGCCAAGCTACTCTTTAATTTTATACTTATTTATTTATTTATTTATTTATTTATTTATTTATTTATTTATTTGTGTCTAGCCATAAGCTTCTTATAGCTAAGCCCATTTCTTCCGTTTTGGCCCTAGGTAGAAATGGAAAGCTCCTTTTCTGGGCATGGTTACAACTTGTGTTCCAGAAGGCTGTCACGAATAAGCCCTGAGCCTGCCTTAACTGAGATTTATCCATTTGCGTTTATCTTTTCTATTTGCCAATAGTTTCCTCTCACAAAACTGCTGTTCTGGGACTGAGAGGACCAGAGTCTGAAAGAATTCTATATTTGAACATAGGCTTTGGGGTCTTTTCCTAGGATTTAGATCTGTCCTCAGAAAGCCTACGAAAGTAAACATTAGGAGGTTTTATGGGCTGGCCATTATCAAAATTGGACAAGGGTCTTGATATGATTTGTTATCACCATTTGTAGTTTCTCTAAAATTCTGAAATAAGATCATATCCATGACTTTTTCAACCATTACTAATATAGTTCCTAAATTGGTTACAAAACATTTACTAAAGTAGCCAAATTATGTCATCTGGGTATAAACTTCTTACAAGGAAAAACAGCCAAAATGCTCTCATTTAAAGCAGAATGGATTTTTATTTGAACTTTAAATGACTTTGCACACTCTGTTTAGCTCAGTTTACTCATATATACTCATGTTAATGAGCTAAGGTCACGGGCTGACCTTAGGAGAGGCTCCTTAGCTTTGTCTTTCACTCTGACTATTCTCCTGCAAATACCAGCTTTCGCCCCAGGGAGGAGGTATGTTCAAGGCTGGGGGACCCTGATGGTGATGGGCAAGAATCCAGGGAGGGCGGGACCTGGAAACCAGATGGGTCCAGCTGGGGCTCTAGAAGGTCATAGCAATGGACTCAGAAAATGCCTGAGCAGCGAGACGCAGTGTTAGGAAGCCTGTCCAGAAGTGAAATCTGTGTGAGGCGGGAGCTGGATTATGGGGAAATGTGAGGCCAGCCCATGGAGGAACCCAGGCGTGAACGCTAAGGTGCAAGGGCAGGAATCTAGTCCCTGGGAGGAAAAAATCAAAACCAATCATTTGAAGAACAATAATAATATTTAATGAGAACTGTTAACAGGCAAGTAATTATTCTGTCAGTCTCCTAACATTTAAATAGTTCTTATTTTAGAGTCATTCACTGAGTTGTGGGGGTTAAAGAAATGACTTTTTTCCCTTTCACCTTCTGTGTTTTTCTAACTAAGCTAATAGTCAAGCTAGCAGAGAGAGAGAGAGAGAGAGAGAGAGTAACAGGAGAAAATGTACAATGTTTATTGCAGATGCACATGCCGGAGGCGTCGTAAGATGAGGCCTGAAACACACTGGGCGGCTGAGATTTATATGCCAACATAGAGAAAGGAGAAACAGGCCATTTATAGGTAGCTGTGGAACAGCCTAACACACAGAGTGAACAAATTCTTACTAGGCAACTCAGAAACATTGTAACAGTGGGAGGGAGGTGGGATAGAGTGGGCAGTGAGATCTAGCTACCAGGCCCTTGCCTGGAGCCTTCCTATCTGATGTTAAGGAGAATATGTTAAGATTCCCTTTTCAAAGCAGGCCTTTCCATCTGAATCTTTTAGGCTGGAAGGGGAGAAGGTCAAATGTTCTTTCTGAATCTTTTGTTTCTTATTAACTGGCTTAAAGTCAATATCCCAAAAGACATCTTTTGGTGGGGGGCCAACTTTGATCCTCTTTAGAGTACTCATAAGGACTCCGCAATGTAGATACTGTTATTATTCATGTTTAGTAAGTGGGGAAAGAACAGGCAGAGGTTAAGTAAGTTGCTCAAGGTGGCAGTTTATCATGGAGCCCCAAGAAGGAGGTACATTGTTATTTTACTGTTTTAAAAATGAAGAAACGGAAGCTCAAAGACATGAACTGTTCTGAGTAACTATGAATGGTAAAGCCAGGATTTGAAGTGCAGTTTGTGACTCCAGAACCTGTTCTTTTACTCTTTGCCTTACACAGGGGTGTCCAACCTGTGACCCGCAGGCCACATGTGGCCCAGGATGGCTATGTATGTGGCTCAACACAAAATTGTAAATTTACTTAAAACATGATGAGGTTTTTTTGTGATTACATGTCACAATGTATTTAATGTGTAGTCTGAGACATCTCTTTTTCCAGTGTGGCCCAGAGACACCAAAAGATTGGGCACCCTTGTTAAAGTCAATGCAAAAGTGAGCTCCGAATGATTGACTTATTGCAGCGCACTGCGAGGGAGCCCCTGGGACAGGGCCCAGTCACTGAAGGGTAGTACGGAGTTTGAATTTAGCAATTAAATGAGGTCGAACAGGCAAAACATCCAGCAAGGCAGGCTTGGCATTGAGCTCCTAACCTAGGAGTCTTTAAACACTTCCCTGACCAGGAAAAGGATCCATGAACAACCGGGGTCTGTCTGCATCCATGGGCAGAGACTACGTGGATCAAACAGGGAGCAAAGGGATTTGAGGGCAAGGTAAAAAGAGAGCAGAGATTAGGACAACATGGATGGAATTTTATCTATACTGGAAAATAAGTAAGAACTCGCACTCATTATAGGAGGGTAAAGGATAAAACTTGTCACCTTTAAATATGAAACACCTGGCAACACAGGTTGTTGTCTTTTATGATGTTGTAACAGAATACTATATTGCATATGACTAAATGAAGGACACATATATCTAGAAAGTGAATTTTATTAAATTCCTCTAATTTCAGCAATCATTCCGTCCACAATTCCTGGGTGTGGCTGAACAATTACACAATGAAGGTTTCAAGGTATGTTATATATATATATATTTTACAAGTTGTTTTCTGTCAGCCTTGGGCTCCATCCACGTACTGAAAAATCATAAGGAATCAAATAGCTCAAAATATACCCTAACTTGATCATTTCAAATGTCCAGTGGAATAACATAATTAGCAAGACCAGTTTCAAGTTTTAATATAGTTATCACAAACTTAGATATTAGCTTACACAGAATTGCAACAGAGTTCCAATGCATTTCCACATATTTTCCCTTTCCCTTTTTCTGTTTCAATATGTAGTCATAGTTTTCAGCTGCTACAGTTACAGGTATAACTCCTTTGCTATGAAGACATTCACACGAAGCCTGGTTTAGTAGCTCCCAAGGCTTGGGAGCTGGGTGGTGGGGAGGGGACTGAAGTGGTGGGCTTTGTTGACCTAATAATAATGAATAATCAGCCATGCCTGTATTTTTTATTTTTCCCCTTTACAAAAGCAGTTACAATTGAGGTTTTACATTTTTGATCACTGCAAATACTTTTTAAATGTTTGAAGTGCCAATTACTCTGGACACTGAGTCCAAATCTCTATTTACAGCATCGCATTGCTTCTCGTATTCACCAGTTTCTTTTGTGTTCTGTTTTAAATGACTCGTGTGTCCCAGTAGGCTTCTGTGCTTTGGGAAAGCCTTCTCTGTGACACAGCAACTGACTTTTCCATTTTACATGCAGCTCTTTGCCACTGAAGCCACGTCAGACTGGCTCAATGCCAACAATGTCCCTGCCACACCCGTGGCTTGGCCATCTCAGGAAGGACAGAATCCCAGCCTCTCTTCCATCCGAAAGTAAGAACGGGACAGAGTTGTCTGAGATAACAACACACAGGATTAACTTTGGAACCACTGTGAAACGAGTACTTCTGAACTCTTCACCTTACCCTCTTGCATGTCTTCCAAAAGTCCTCTCGGTCAACTAACTTAAAATGAGAAATTTGTGGATGATAGTAAAGTTTCATTCTCATGAACTTTGCTCTTACTGTGAATGCACAATGCCATACATGTGCATGGATATATGTAGCATCTTTCAAAAACAGTTCCTAGTATGGGTGCTTTCCTTGGCAGATACCATGATCTCAGTGAAGAGAATCATGGGCATCAAGACTGTAATGCAGAACTTTATATTTGACATCAAAGTAGTATATATATGTGTACACCAAGTATAAGTTTGGCTAGCTGTCTTTCACTGAGGAAATGCAACAATGAATCAGTCAATTTACTGAACACTTGGTACATGCAGGAGACTGTGATGGGAGCTCTAATAATGTCGTTCATTGGATTACCTAAGGTGCTATTCTTTGCTCAGGTTGAGTACTATGCCTTAGGCTATGTCAACATTAGATGTGTAAGACAGTATCTCGGCATGCTATGTGGGACTTTGGCAACACCATTATATAAATGCAGAACTACCTGGTATAGGTAGATAATTCTCATTTGCTCCAGGATATTACAGCTCATTGAATGGATAAGTAATACCAAGTTCTATGCAATATACTGTTTGTTAGGGCTCCTAAGAAGGTAACCTATAAATTATGATCAAATTAATAAAAGAAGGGCAAATTTTTCAGACCTTAGTAGACTTCCCGTGATGTTATAAGCTCTTGCTTAGAGCTTTGTAAAACAATAATTAGCATTACTTCATGCTTTTGACATTTAAATGTCTCCTGTGTGTGTAGCAGCCCAGCAACAGAATGTGAAATAGTTTAACTCAAAATCAGGTGACCTGCATTTTCATTCCATCATCTGAGATGCTCTGGCAGGTGGTGAAGTAAAGTTAATCTGGGAGCAGAAATAGGGGCTGGACAGGACTTAATGCTGGAGGAATCACCTCCTTATAAAATAAGTAAATATCTGTCAAATTACCAATTTTTACTATGGATAGATGGCATTTTCAAGAGAAAACAAACCTTTCCATTTAATTAGTTAGACTTTCACCAGAATTCCTACAAGAACACAATTAAAAAATTTAACCCCCAAATAAGGTAATTGGAACGTTTACTTAGAGGAGAACAAATGACAGTTAGCTAAGCCGTTGACTCAAAGGGCTAAGAGTAATTTACGTTATTATTTTAGAAACTAATTATAAAATATGCATGGTCACCTGCAAGCTTTTGTTTGCTTTGTTTATTCCTCCAGACTGATTAGAGACGGCAGCATTGACCTGGTGATTAACCTTCCGAACAACAACACCAAGTATGTCCATGACAACTACGTGATTCGGAGGACTGCTGTTGACAGCGGAATCGCTCTCCTCACTAATTTCCAGGTGTGTTCTTTTTCTCAAATACAGTCCGCAGGAGGATTTTTATTTCTGTGCCTCCCTTAAGAGTGTTCATCGACCTATGCACATCCCTCCCCTCCTCTTGTAACATGCAGAAAGGAGAAGGATTTCTAAGTAGAAGCTAAAATAATGATGCTATTCTTATGGGAGGTTGGGGCCTAACTGAAACAGTTGGTGATCAAGCAATTGAGGTAATCAGGTGGCACACATTGCCATGGCTTTCTCATTACTCATATAACTATCCTTTAAATAAAAAGTGTGGTGTGGCATGGGATAAAGACACAAACTTTTATTCCATTGTTTCGAGCTGAAAGTCACCACCTGAAGGCAACAGGTTAATGATAATGGAACATTCAGATACAGTGCAAGCACTTGCTCAATTCACAGAACATGATCGCATGAGGCATGTTCAGCTCCACTGGGACATGACTCGCCAAGTTCTTTATCACAGGGTGGGGGGTGGGAATTTTTCTTTAAGACTCATTAACTTTCTGCCCATGGTATATTTTCCCCGAGTCAGTTTTAATCCCTATTCAGGGGGTGGGAAGTGGGGGAGTGGGATAGATTAATTCATGGTGAAGTCTGAGAAACAGCAGAAAGTCCCCGTGAAATAAAAGGTTTCATTCCTTTTATCCCATGCTCTTTTGAAAATGGGGAGCAGAAGCTGTGACTCTTCAGTCCTGCTTCATGAAACACTCACTTTCATATCCTCTGGGTTGCTAAGATTCCTACTCTTACATTTTCAGGTGACCAAACTTTTTGCTGAAGCTGTGCGGAAATCACGCACCGTGGACTCCAAGAGTCTTTTCCACTACAGGCAGTCCAGTGCGGGGAAAGCCGTGTAAAGTCCTGGACCCGGCTCCATTCTTACACCAACCTAAGCCACCTGTTACCCTGAAGAACTGATTCCCAACTTCCTTTCCCAAAGATGAATATTGATACCAAACTTTATTTCAGTTTACTCAGTTATGCCTTAATGTTCTTCTCCTTCACCATTAAATTGTCAGTCACTTTTCGAAAACCTTGCGGAGTGTCCTTCCTTAGTGACTTGTCCTTCATGAGAATGCATCTCTTTACTAGTGCCTTATTTTTGGTGGGCTGAGCTTCCCTACATGCTTACTTGCAGCTAACATTTTATGGTGCTGATTCATGGCAATCAAGGGAGAAAAAGTCGCTGCTCTATCTTCTGAACTCTTTCTATATATACTTCACAGATACTTGTCATTGTTTTTAAATAGCGTCTGCCACACTCGGGACACTCTAACCAGGCAGACTACTATCAAGATTGGATAAAATGAAGTTTGGATTTAATTTATGAAGCCCTTCATCATGAAGTTTGTTTATTGCTCCTTTTTAGTAATCATTCTGTCTGGCTCATCCAGGAATATCATCACTTCTTCCCACACTACTGAGTCTGAGAAGTGTGACGGAGGTCTTTAAAAAATGGATTTCTTCGCAGGACCGTAGTTTGCAGTTTTGTGTTTCGAAGTGTGTCAGCAGAGGGCAGATACCGCTGAGGTGGTTTTATTTCTGTCTTTTGGATTTTTAACCTGAGCCAACTGAAATCTTCAGATTTATGGCATCTCCCCACCCCCCCCTACTTCTTGCTCATTTTGGATACACTTGGGAGTTACATTCATCCCGTCCTGGTTACGGACTCTGATGATCTGCTGAGGCTCCCAGTGCGCTGGGACTTCCATGCATTTTAAGCACAAGGTTCCCATTTCCTCTGCATACATGAAAAGTTCTTCCTTCAAGGCAGCCTTTGTATCTTTAAACTTTTTGTGTTATTACCAGTGCTCTAATTGTGAACTTTTAAATAAAATACTGTTAAGAGTCACTGTTGTTGTATTCTTGCATTCATTTATTTGTTCAATGTTGATAAATAAAACTAGTTCACCTCTTTGATGAAACAAGGTTTGGAGCCAGAATGCTATCACTTTTATTTTCTATACAAAGACATAGGATATGAGCAAATTAATATTAAACATAATTAAGCCTAGGCTGTTGCATCTTTTTTCTTGTTTCCCCCTTGCTTATAAGTCTCATTAAAAATTTTATTATGCAGAGAATAAGTAGCATAGGTGGTAGGTAGAAAATAGACAGGGGGAGGGCAAGAATAGTATGGGAAATGTAGAAGCTAAAAAACTTATGACACATGGACATGAACTAAAGGGGGGAATGTGGGTGGGAGAGGGTAGGCAGGGTGGAGGGGCATGAAGGGGGGTAATGGGACAACTGTAATAGCATAATCAATAAAAAATATTAAATAAATAAAATATAGAAAACACCAAAAAAATTTTATTATGTGGTTATATGGTTATATACCACCTTTGATCCAGATACTGTCAAATACAGTCACAACCACATGCTGACTAAAGATTGCCACACATATATAACAAACACTTAACCAAATATCTGGCATAATATGGAGAAAAGTACTTAGACCCAATCAGGGGATGATTCATACTGTCTGGGGGAGACAGTGTTGGTTGCCGCAGTGATATCATATCCCAGAAATACCACCTAAATGTGACTTTGTGGAGGAACTAAGCTAATGATGACATCATAGCTTATATCCCTTCCCTCTCAGTCCACAGTCAAGATTTTACCACTTGACATAGACCTGGAGGAAGGCTTTTTAAAATCAATTTTCCCTTCTCTCCCACTTCTTACCACTGTGAGATCATTATTTATTCCCTGCAATATTATAATAATGTATTTCCTGATCATTCCTTTATTTACCTGAAATATTTAATAAATTTCTGCAATATTCAGTGGGGAATATACCATGATTCCTTCTATTCCTATTATTCTAGTACTTTTCTGACCCTATACAACTTATCACCATGACACCACAGCCCCATTGTGACATGAAGGACACCTGCTATTCATCTGGCTGGTCTAAGTTAACATAAATTAACCCATTTATTGCTCAGCATATCCCTCTGAGTAGGTGTCGTCATAGTCCATACCATAAATAAATAAATTGACACACACATGGCCAAGTCACACAAAATGCAGTCTCTTTGTTTTTATCTTATGTTCTAATGAAGACAGACATGTAAAAAAAATCATTTCTCATAGTCAAGAAAGTACTGAAATTGCCTGAAGAGGTCAAGGAAAAGCTGTTCTGGTGAAATGGACTATTGCGTTGTCTTGAACAGCATGTCATAGTTCCTCTGGCAGGCCAGGGTGTAAGGGCACTCATTCGAGGCATGACCGGCTATCAGGGTGTGTGTGAAGAGAAAGGGCTGGGGCAGAAGTGGAGACTGGATTCTTAAGTGTGCATGTTTAAACCACGTGGAAGTTTTAAGACTTCATTTGGAAATAATTTGGGGAATTAAAAATGCAACAATAAAAATAGTGCAGCCTTTACACATATTTGCCTATTGGCAATATTTAGCCCTATTTGATTTATTATCGTTTGCTCTCTCTGTCTTCTATCATCTAACTATCATCTATCTCTCTGTCTAAACACACACACACACACACCCACACACACAGGATAGGAGGAAAAGTACACTTTGGCAAAAAGTAAGCAGGCTACAGGGGGCCAATTTAGATATGCAATTCATACTTTGAAACAGAATTACTTGCAGAAAGTACCAGAAGTTCAAAACAATACTTAACTTCTTGTATTGTAGACATTTAACAAAGGTTCTCAATTTTTATATTAATTTGAATAGACTATTTGCATAATGCAAGCAATGAGAAGAATAATAATAGTTAATCAAGCAGCATTGTTTGTAAATAAAACCCTATGTTATTGTTGGTAAAATAAAGGGTCTTTGGAAAACCAGAAACAAGCTATACTCTCTCCGTGGTGCTGAAAATGGAATTACATTACTTTGGAGTTTTGCTGTTTTCCTGTTTTCTAATGTTCAAACTTTAAAAAGACTTAAATAACAAGTAAACAATGCCCTGAAGAACTTCAGTTGGATGAGAGCAATGCAAGAAAATGGAAGCAGATTTGTGTTCAGATTTGGCACAGCTTTGTCCTTTGGTACATTTTTATTCTTTCATATAAACAGGTTAACACACGTTTTAAATGGTTGAATCCGTTATATATCATGAGTGCAGACAACATAAGGTCTATGTCTGTAGAGCCGAGTAGAAAATCGAAGTAGCTTTCTCCATACTGAGAATTTAATAGCAGGCAAGGAGGACCGGCTCCACTGCGTTGGGTGAGAAGGGGCTCAGCCAGGTTGTGAAGGGAAGAGGAATAAAGGATGATCCATATATAGATTTAGGATTTTATGGCTTTGGAAAGGTGAGTAGAATATTTTTAACTGCACTTTTGTCAAACTTTCCTCTTAAACAGCATTCCCACTGGAAACATTTAAAACCAGCTACGACATTCATTTATCTCAACAGCTGCAGGTATTTGAACCTCAGCTTCTACAGTGTCCACAGCCTCTGGAACAATGAAAGAGAAAATTATCAGAGAAACAAAGCATGCTGAATTCATCTAAGTGCTCCGTAATTACACCCCAGTATTACCATTTGGCTGCTGGTGCGGCGCCCCAGCGGCACAGGTGCCGTAAATGCTCACACACAGCCAGTCAAATCCACGAAGACCTTTCATTCCATGTCTTTCGAAGCACCCTTAGCTTGGGAAGACTAACTTTATTTCTCCCCCTCTTTCTCTCACTGCTCCTTTCAATTTTGTTCTCATGTATAAAAAATTCTATTTTTCTTAATGAAGATTACCATGCGATTTTATAAGAAGCTGTTGCAGTCGGTGAGTGTGAAGGTAATGTGGCAGGAGCAAGAATGTTATCCTTCCTAAGTGGCTTCCCAGGCTCTGTGAAAAATTGGTAATAATTGTCCCTACTTCTCTGGTGCATAAGGTAGGGTGTAAGTGTTCCAGAAAGAGAGTTTAAGTACCTACAGCTGTTGAGATCAATGCAATAATGGGAAAAATACCCCAGCAAGTCAAAGTCAGCAGCATTTGTGCATGCTCCTTGCTTAAAGATCATTTTTGAGTCTTTACACAACTTTAATTTTATAAAGGACTTGTATCCACAAAGAAAACTATTGATTGTTGACCAAAACAAAAGTAGGCTTTTCTGGTAGCAGAGGTCCACTTTTCCTCTCCTGAAACTTCCAGCCTAGCTAATTATTTCTTTATGGTGTTCCCTAAAAGGAACTCACAACCCACAGAGGAGTGCTTCTGTTTATCAAAGGCGAAACACTAGCGGTCTCACAAAACAAAGCTGCTTGTGTCCTCAGATGACAGTCTCCCACACAAAGCTGAGTGCTGTGGGTGGCCGTAATGAAGACGGGCGAAAGGGCAGCATGTAGAAAGAAGAGGAAATTCAACAAACCCAAAATGGATTATTACAGGAGAGAAATGACTTGAAAAATATGTATTTTATTAATAAAAATACATTTGAATATGCAGTGTCTAAATGACTATATATTTTTCTTTCTAAAACTTAAGGGCAATGAAGGATCTCTTCTATGGAACCTCTTCTACCTGCCAATGGGAGATACTGAAGGGAGAAGTATGGCAGGATTTTGAGGTCATTAACATAACAGAAGTATTCTGCTCTTTTCCATAACTCTTTACCAATTTCCACTTAGAATGCTGAAAATAACATTTATGTGGAATAATTTAATTTTACTGTAACATTTATTTTAATCTCTCCATTCTAGAGGATTTACATATAAATGCTTAAAAAATGTTTTCTAGTTAAATTGAAGACATGATGTCATATCATTTGTCAGGTTTGGTATGCTTTCTTTCCCAGTCATGATTAAAATATATAGGGAGCTGCAGGGGAAAACGGGGTGGTTGCAGTTAAAATGTGAGTAGTAGTTTTTAGATATTTTTAAAACCATGAGGCAAAAGTATTTAATGTAAATTAGGCTCGTACTTTATTTATTTTATCAAAATAAGATAAAGCATAACTGACTTGACTTTCCCAGCATTGGGGGCCTCCAGAGCAAAAACACCTGTTGTGAAATCTCCCATCGCCTGTCTTATGGCACGTTGTGAAGTCCTGTTTGCCGAACTCCGGTGCCTGGTTGAACTCTAGATGTGTGAGGCCCCAGGGACTTCTGAATACAAACAGATGGTACTCTGCAGACTGACTCATCAGGGAATGGCCCCTGGCTTATTTTATTTGAGTTTTGCTGTGCGGATCTCTCTGGAAGATTGGTATCAAACTGATATTCCCAGAAGTACATGCAACACCAGGTTCTTGGGTTACTGCACTCCTACTAATGTTCATATGATGGAGTTGGTTTTAACCAATTAGATCTTTTTTTTTTTTTACCCATTGAGGTTACCCACCATAAATGACTCCATATTATTTCAGCATCCCTTTTTCTCAAACCTAGAGCTGAGAACCAATCATGAGTCCCTGGTGCTTACACAGGTATATGGAATGTTTTTTGTTGATTTTTATATTTCTCAAATGGTGAGAGAGAGAGAGAGAGAGACTCCCCCCCTGGGGGCCATGGGCCATGTGGCCCATGGAGGGGACAGGCCAGTGCACCATCTGAGTGCAGGACCCAAGCAGCAAGCAATGAGCCAGAGCATGTTTCTTTGCTCTCCTCAATTTGGATGGGAGAGGGCCAGGCACTTTTTCAGAATGACCAATTAACTTCCTAAACTTTCTCAAGCTTTTGGTGAGTCCACCTCCCAATCAACCCCTTCTTTCCCCAGGCTAGACTGACACGATTCTGGTCAGCATCTTCTTCTGCCACCATTCTGAGTTATGTGGCACATGTTCATGCTTTCCCTGGTCCCACCCCCAATCTGGTAGGAAGTGTCGGGAGCAAGGGCCTTTCTCCTTATCCAATTATATTTCTAGCTTCTGATTCCTTGGAGGCCCTGTGCATTCATCTTTCTAGCCCTTAGCCAGCAAGAACCTCCTCCTACCGCCATCCTGGCTGGTGGGAAAGACTCCCCTGAGTCTGCTATTTCCTGAGGCTGCCAGGCTTCAGCATCTTTGAGAAAGTGCTCTGTTGTAGGTGGGCCCAACCACTGCTTCCTCTGGGGAAGGCAGTGCCCTGCCATTCTTGGTGTCTGCCAGGGTTCCCACAGCCTCTGGGTCAGGCAAAGGCATCGCGGAGATACTGTGATCTGCCAAGCCTCTGGGCTCAGAGCCCCATCTGCAGAGGGGAAGCCCCTCCTCCCTGCAGCTGAGCACTGTCTGCACAGCGTTGGAGGAGGGTTGGGCCAAGGGTACCGGCTCCTCCACCATGAACGGAAACGTAATTATAGTAGGTGTTCAAAACTGTTGAATCCCTAAAATTCTGGTTTTGAAAAATGGTTGTGGTGAGAAGTGCTCGATCAGAATAATTACGTTCCTGTCTTGTTTTTAGTTACCAGTTCCTATCTCCTCTCCTGATAATAGACCTTCATCCAGTTTACGCTGGGCCTCCAGTTTTAACTTTGCTCTTCATGTATTCGGGAATCTGGAGCAATTTGTTTATTTAAAAAAATAAAAAATAAACCCACACATTGATAAACAGTAATTTTCTCAAATCTTAAATCTACTATCCCAGGTCACTAGAATTATATTTTGTTTATTATTTCAGTAATTTTATGAATGCTTGTATATATCTCCATGTCCATGATATTAAATCAGCAAGTATTTATCAACCTCTGAAAATTATATTTTATCTATTTTAAATGTATTCTTTCTTCATTATAATTTTTTCATGGCCACTTAACAGTCCTTTTACTTTTTAATTTCTTATTATAGACTATTTCACACAATATTCATGCAAATATATTTTGGACCTAAATACAAGGGGGGAGCCAAAACAAACCAGAATTATCTTCTAGCGGGCAGTCCCCTTGTAGTACTGGCTTCCCCCACTATTGTGTTTTAGGAACCCATCTGTATCAATATACCAGCTGGTGTCATTATGAGAGGCTGTGTTTGGCCTGAGTATATATATTTGAAGGCTCTTTCAACACATTTCTTGATGGGTGATTTACAAGCGCACCTGTCCACAGGGTGCTGAGTGTTCAGCAGTTGTTTTCTGTGAAAACGTCATGACCCCTCTGCCCCACTCTCACTATTCACTGAATCTTGCCCAAAGTGACTTTTTTTTTTTGTTTCTCCAGATGAAAAAAGTCCTTGAAAGGAAAAGTTTTGCCCATGTGGACAAGTTGAAACAAAAAATGGCAGAAATACGAAAAGGCATCAAAATTGACTAATTCAAAAACTGTCTTGAGCAGTGGAAAAAAGTCTTGGTAAGCATATTGCATAAAATGGAGAGTACTTTGAAGGTGACTGAAGTTTAAACATGTAAGAATAAATACATGTTTCTATAAATGAATTCTGGGTTTTTTGGGTCCCTACCCTTGTAGATAATTTAAGAGTATATAGTTTTTTTTGTATATAATATCTCTGTATCACTTTTCTTTAACCCCTTTGTGCCTTAAATTCATTCAGTAATTTTACAAATATTTATTGAGTAGCTACTTTAAATAAAATAGGGCACTTTTGTGCTCATGAAACTTCAACTTAGTTGCAAAAGCAGAGAGTCTTACAAAAATTATGATAATAGAGCTTGATTAATGTAGTGAAGGATGTTTAGGAGCTATATGAACACCTGCCTGCAGAAGATGAGGGCAGGTTTCCATAGGGAAGTAGCAGCTAAGCTGAAACCTGAAGGATAAGTAACATTTTTCCAGGTGAAGTAGTTGTGGTGTGTTCTGCAGTGTGTACAAAGTGGAAACAATATGCATGAAGACCCCGAGGCAAGGAAAATAAACTCTATTTGAGGAAATGAAGGAAGCTGAGTGTGAGTGAAACATTGAGCATGCAGGATTGTTGGTGAGGCCAGTGAAACACGCTAAATCATAACAGCCTTGTAAGCTGTGCTAAGGAGTGTGAACACTTTTTTTAAGGATACCAGGAAGCTGTTGAAATGTTCTAACGTACAAGGTGATATAATTACATTTGTGTTTTGGGAAAACTTGCTTTGTCTTCAGAATGGATGGGTTGAACAAACCAGAAATAGAGGCAGAAAAACTAGTTAGGAGATATTACAATATGACAACAATCCAGTAGAGAGAGAGGGGGAGAATCTTGTGATGCATTTGGATGAGTGAGATGGATACTCAGATTCAGAGTTCCACATTCCAGGAGCCTAAGCAGATAGGTAAGATGTCACACGATGTTTCTTGGTGCTAGCTAACCTAGGAATTAGAGCAGGTTTTTGACCAAAAATGGTAAGTGTTGTTTTAGGCAATGAGTTTCAGGTGCCTATGAGAGGCAGCATGGAAATGGTTTATAATTAGTGGAGCCATTCTTTTTGGGTTTGAATCCAGGCTCTGACACTCAGTAGCTATGTGATTTTGAGTAGGTTATTTAAATTTTCCATATCTGTGTTTTCTCTGCAAAATGGGAATCATAATACCTACTTCTGGATTGTTGTGAAGGTTAGACTAAAAAAATGTAAGTTACACACTCGGAATAGTGCTGGGTGCAGAGTAAGTGCTAAGCATTAGGCATTGTTGTTGTTCATTGTTATGAAACATGTAAATAGAGATATCTAGAAGACAGTTGTGTTTTCATTTTTAAAGATTGGGAATATATCAGTTATCATTAAGTACATATCTTACTGAATATCTGTTATATTCTGGGGAAAAATGAATTCCAAAAAAGGGACATTCTAATAGCTATCATTGACCTCTAAGCAATGTAAAAGTGAAATTGTACACTATTAAAGTGTTTAAAGATCCACGAATAAAATATGTTTTAGGAAAACAAAATTGAAAACTCTTTTTTATCTTGGTCAATGTATAAAAAAATGTATTTCACCACCATGTTCTACTAGTGGACGAAGACAGCAAATAATTCTGCAAGATCAGATTAACCCCAATTTAAACTTTGATGTGTCCATCAGAAATAAAGTAATTATACTGAAAAAACTGTAAAAATAGAAAGGGTAATTCAGTTGCATACATTTGAATTCCTAGAATGGACTTGGTGATGGTTTGGCAGACAGCGTCTCAGGGTGATGGGGCTGGACAATGTGATATGCTGTGCTGTGCTGGGCCATGTGGGTATCCTGAGATGAAGGCTGTGATTAGGGTGGAGCCCAAATGTAACTTGGGTTTTTAGGGTCTTATGGGAAGGAGTGATGGCATGTTGTACTTGGTAGTCAGACAGGTATTTATTGCCATGAGTTGACTAACAGGGACACTATCATTTTAGGCTGACAGATAATAGTAATGTTGTTAATAATGATGAACTTATTTTGAGTACTTACTCTGTATCCTGTGCTATGCTGGCATTTGAATTATGTGATTTAATTTTAATGCTCACCATAGTCCTCATTTACAGATGTGGAGAGAGGAAAGGTGACTGCCCAGGATCATACAGAGGTAAAGGGAGGAGGTATAAGAGAAGCAGGGTGTCTCGGAAGGAGATGGAGCTGCAGAGGAGATAGCCAACCAGAGCAAGAGGTTGCAAGGGGAGTGCAGAAGGAATGGATAAACAGATAAAGGAAGAGTTGGGTATTGTCTGAATACTTACTTGGTGACATCAACTGATTCTGGATCCTTGAGATATAACATGTCACATGGGATATGGTCATAAGCTCTGCGAGTTGGTGGCTTTTCTGTGGACCCAGACAACAAAGAAGTCTGCCAGGACAGCAGCCAGCTTGTATGGGTGTATTCCAGAGCACACTGGAGACACACTCTGAGGGACCAGTTATAGGGGAGAGTCAGCGATGATTTAGCTGGATCCCAGTAGGTCAGTGAAATATGCTTATAACTGTGAAATGACTTTCTGGGGGCCTGAGGACTTAAGGATTATGTAATAAAAAAATCAGAATGCCACATTTGAGTCCCTTCTGACAAAGCCAAATATCATATTCTATGTGATTATCCATTGCTGCATAAAAACTTACTCCAAAACTTAGTAGCTGGAACAATTATTGTATTATATCTCATAATTTATGGGTTAAAAATTTGGACCAGACTTGGCTGTATAATTTTTCTCATTTTGTGATTGGCTGAGGTCATTTTTGGGTACTCAGCTGGTAGCTGGATTGGCTTCAAAGGTCCCAGATGACTTTACTCCCCTGGGCAGTGCCTTTGGAAGGATAAATGGAAGAATGAATCCAGCCAGGACTCTTGACCAGAGTGTCTACATTTGGCCTGTCCAGCAGTTAAACTTCTTAAATGGCTGTTGGCTTCCTCCAGAGTAAGCGTTTTGAAAGGCCTAAATGGAAGCTTCAAGCCTACTTTGATCTATCCTTGGGATTCCAAGAATGTCACTTCCTGTGCATTGAAATTGGTCAAAAATATCACTAAGACCACCTCAGATTCAGAAAAAGAAGAATTAAACTCCATCTCTGAATCAGAGGAGCAGCAAAGATTTTGTGGCCCTATTTAATTAATCATGCCCCCTGACTTTAATTAGATAACTTGGGAATCATTTGAATTAATCCAAAAGTCTCAAGATTTCTGTGCACTGTCACCATCACAGCTGTGAACACCATCCTCAGTGCCAGTCTCATCAGTGGTATTTGAACAATATTTTCTTATTTGAAAACATACCTGGGTTTCCCATAGCACAAAAATAATGTTTTGCTGTTGAAGGCTAGGTGGTACTTTAAATTCAACTGGGGTCACGATCTGTAATAATAGTAATTTTGACTGACTCAAGAGCAAAAAAGATCTTTGCTGGGAAGATCTATCTGGATGAGGATCAGAAAAGAGACTGTCACATAGCTGGAACTAGACCCCTTGTGCTTTAGTTGCCTTACTGGTAAAGAGGGGCAGCAGTAGTACCGAGTTTATGAATTGTAGCATAAATAAGTAAGATAATCCAGGTAGGCTTCGATAGAAAAGTGCTTGGCACATTGCAAAAATTTAATAGGTGTTGGTTCTTATAATTTTTAGTGATAAACTGCTGATTTGGGGGCATAGCTTAATCCTTTGTGGGTAGAAAGGTCAGCAAATCCATGATATCCTTGTTAATACACTTTCAGGGGATGACATTATCACTCACAAACAAAAGTTGGTCCACTATAGAATCTGACAAAATCAGAATAAATTTTGAAATCTCTTGTCTTGTTTTCATGCCAAGCATAAAGGCACACACACACACAAAATCAATGTAGAGACAAATATTCATCTGTTCAGAGATAGAGGGAAATACTCCCTTTAACAGATAATAAAGATAGAACATCTCTAAGGTACAGAGAATGCCAATTATATCAAGATACATCCAAGAATTTGGTTGTTAACTAATTGTTTCCGAAATATGGAACTAACCTGAAGTCAATAGGTGCATTTGATATACCACTACAAAGCAATGCTATACCAAAGCTACTTAACTAAACATAAAATGATATTTTAAAAAATTACCTGTTGGAAAAATAGCCTCAACAAATTTAACTCACTAGCTACAGTTGAGAAAAATCCCATTAACTATAATTGGTGGGTTCTTAATTTCTAAGAACCCATAATTAAATTTTATTGTCTTCTAAGTGATTTGGATTAATTACATCCATAATAGACTGATGCTTGCTCCCCCCTTTAAGGGAGGAGATGGCAGTTTCATAGAATTCAGTCATTTATTGCAATCCTCAAGCATTTTGTTTCCTGCCAAGGCAAATTTGCTATAAAGCTCCAGTTCCTCTTAGGATTTACTGAGAAGTGACAGGTGTTGATATGCTGGTATCTTTCTCAACAGATCCGAACGAGCTAAACAAAATGACTTTTATACCCATTTAGGCAGAAAAATAAATGGGGACACTAGTTAATGAGGGAACGCAGATTTAGCTGGACTCAAAGCATTCCAAGCTGTTGGCAGCTGGAATCAAAAAAGGAATCATGCAGACAGTTGCTCATGTTTATTGCTGAACATGAAATTAGAAAGATGCTTCATCTTCCCCACAGGTGCAAGAACATATAGTTATTAATTACAGCAAAGCACATTTATTGACAACCCCAAGCCTATAAAATCTCGCACTCAGCAAATGGCTTTCCAAGTTCATCCAAAAAGCACTTTGGAATCAATACAAAAGCATTGCCTAGTTGTTGGGTCTGTGTCTAGTAAAATTCTGTATCCTGAAAGCATGGCATAAACTCTTTCTTAATATTTATATAGTTGAATATCATCAATATTTCTTTGTTCTTGTAGTAAACCTATTAGATAAAAAAATCCTTAATTTCCTATTGCTTTTATGGGTGTGATTCCAGAATATTAGGAAGACTGAACAGATTTGTTTCTTAGAGGTTTTAAAAACAAAACTACCTCTTCATTGAGAAGTTTGCTCATTCATTAATTTACTACAGGTCTATCGAATACCTATTATGTGACAGGTACTATTCTAGGTGCTGTGGGGAATATACATACACACAGAGGCACGTAAAAATCTTGTGGGATCTATAATATGAAAAAAAACAGAGCATGCTATAAGAGAGCATTTGATTGAATGCTGAATTGCAACCAATGGATTAAGAACTACAGAGTTGTGAGGGTAAACAGAGAGGGGGATCCTGAGCTAATCTCTCTACAGATCTTGATGGCCAAGTATAGTTTATATATTTATTCTTTTTTTAATTCAATTTGTCTCATTCCAAACAGGATTTGAGACAACTTACAGAAATGCACACAGTGCAATGTTAGGATAAAATAAAATAAAGAGATGGATGAAAATGATACTAGGCAATAACTCTAGGGGTTAGTTCTGAACTCAAAATGTGCTCCGTAAATTTCTGTCTGGCTTTTGGAGATGGGCCTCAGATTTGGTCTTATGTTGTTGTTTTTTTTGTTTTGTTTTGTTTTGTTTTTGTTTGGTCAGCCAGGAATAGAATACAAGAGATGTATGATTCCAGGTCAAAGCACAAAAATTCCTAGCTGCTCTTGTATATAAATACGCAAGAAAAATATCCCCTATAATTGTTTTAGAGGAATACTGAGGAATCTAGTAGATTAAATCCTCAAAATTTTATTATAATATAAAAGCTAGTTTTTATGGCTGCTTGTCCCTCAATGTAGGTCACTACTCTGATGACCTAGTTTTATTTGCTTATTTTAAGAAATATTGAAAGTATTTATTGACTGCTCTGTATATGCTGGACACTGTTCTGGACACTAGAGATAGACTGGTAAATGAGTCTCACAGATGACATACTGCTTGGAAAATAGGTGATAGCAAAACACTAAACACATTTTAATAGTGATAAATGTTATGAAAATGATAGAACAGGGTTAAGTGAGGGTTAACTAAGGGACTGAGGAAGGCCTCTTGGAAACATGATAATTAAGGCACATTTAAATGATGAGAAGGCCCCAGTCTTGACAAAGTTAGGAGAAAAGTTATTACAGGTTTAGAGAACAGTAGTTGCCAGGTCCCAGAGTGGGGAAAAAACAATCTTGGTGAATTGGAGAGATGATAAGAAAGCTGGTGGTGGTGGACCATTAGTGAAAATGAGAAAGGCATACTAATTTATGGTAAGACATGTGGATTTTATCCTAGGGCAATGGGAAACAGGGTATATGATTTGAAATATCTAGAAAAAGATCATTGAAATCCTCGAGTTTTATTTCTCATTCCAACAATTATAAAGAATGGAACATCAGATGATTTGAAAATATCTTCTCTGGCAAATTTTGTAAGGCAGAATTTCAATTAAGATTAGGGCTGTTCCTCACTTCTAATGGCTCTCTGAATTTAGGTAGAATATTTGACAAGCCACATGATTCCAAAGCAATTTAGTGTCAAGCCCGCTCAATCAGATGAATAAAAGGGCACTCAAGTTCTCAGAACTATATAACATGGTCATAACAATTTGAGTCTGGAAAAAAGTCAAAGCAGGTGTTCCCAATTGTTCATGGTTGTCATAAACATATCAATCAGGCAACAATAGAATGCTTGTTAATCAGACTTTTCCTGGTACACCTACAAGATAAACTGGTTACAAAAATATACCCCTAGGTAACTAAATGAATTGACCTATGATATGAAGTTGTTAATGATAAGCCAGTTAAGCTTTGGAAGTCTGCCAAATGATTGTTAAAGCTTTTGAGTAGGTGTTATTAAGCCATACTTTCTGACAGTAATTAGGGGACAGGATCAGTTACCACTGAGGCCACTCTCAGCTGGTGACAATACGATAGATGATCAGCATATACAGACACTCTTCCCTACACATGCTCCTCCCCGTGCCCTTTTGGTCTTTTCCTCAGGTTAGAGAGAAAAAACGAATTTTTCTCACCAGTCAAGTCAGCCAGTAAACAAAAACTGCTTCCTGTAATCTGGTTGTTGAGCCTTCTTGATAGAAAAGGCTGCCTTGGGAGTAAGAGTTAGACAGTTATTCCAGGCTAGTGAGAGGTTTTCAGCAAATAAAGAGATTCAAGCTATTGACAGCCTCACCAAGCCAGGCAACGATAACATTTTAGATTATATCCTAAGAGCAGTGGGAAGATATCCTGATTTTAAAAAATGGATTGATTAATTTTAGGGTCAGTAAGTTATACACATGGTGCAAAGTTCAAAATGTAAATGGAGCATCTAATGAAAAAGTATGCCATTCTCCAAAAACTGTCCCCCGTGATAGTCATTTCAGTTCTCCAGATAAGCAATTCTTATGAAAATATTTAGAAGTACACAAATATTCCACAAAACACTCTTTAAACAATCTTACATACTATTCTACTCCTTGCTTTCTTTCATTTAAGAATATATTTTAGATATTTTATATCCATATATTGAGTTACCCCATTATTTTTAATGATTTCATAAAATACCACTGTATAAATAAGCTATATTATCTTTGATTATTCCTTATTAATGAACTTATAGGTTATTTTCAATATTTGGCTATTACAAACATTATGATAATAATACCCTTGTACCTGTGTGGGTATAGCTGACTTGTACTAGGTGTATCTATAGAATGATTTCCAATGAATAGTACTGCTGGATCAAAGTGAATATGAATTTTTATTTTTGACAGATATGGACAAATTTCTCTCTGTAATAATTTTCATTTGTATGAGTTAGCCTTTGCTGTGTAACAAGCCATCCTCCAAATCAATGGATAAAATAATGGTCATTTATCAATTCAAGATTCTGTAGGTTGACAGTTGGGATAGGCTCAGCTGAGCATTTCTGTTGGTTTTGCCTGGGTTTCTACATATGGTGGGAGTTAGCTAGTGACTGATCCTCGATGGCCTCACTAATACATTTGGAGGTTGGAGTGTCAGTGGAAGTGACCGAGCCTTGGGTCTCTATCAACTAGCAGGCTAGCCTGTGCTTATTCACATGGTGACTGGGTTCCAAAAGCACCTAAAAGCAGAAGTTCCAATGTTTAAGTGTATTTTAAGCCTCTGGATGCATCACGTTTGCTAGCATCCCACTGATTGGTATTGGATGATTTCCAAAAGGATGAAGAGGAAGAGATGATTTAGTTTATCATTTTGGTTGCAGTATGTCAATGGTTTGCAAGAATACAAGACTGAACATAAAAATGCCTTTTAGGAGGCCAGTGCACTATTCCAGGTGATAGATAATAATGGCTTATATTTGGGGAGTAATTGTAGAAATGGTGAAAAACATATGAATCACACAAATAAGTAGCTGTTAAGCAGGGCTTGATTGATTAGATGTAATGAGTCAAGTAGAAAGAGATGTGAGATTTCCCACATTTCTGGCAGGAGCAAGTATTGAATGGTGACTTTATTTACTAAGAAAATGTTTCTACAATGGATTTGTCTTCACTACCCTTCTTTCTTGTGTCTCATGCTTCTCAAATTAAGAAAAGAGAGTAATTATATAACATAAAATTGAAACTTTTTTTCTCAATAAAGAGGTAAGTCAATACAATCATAACCTTGACCATATAGGACATGTATGAAAATCTGTGTATTTTCCTCTCAGAGTATAAACAAGTTGATGAAATCTTCCCCCATGCCCTCCTACTTTGTGGTATAAATACCCTTTTGTACTTCGTATAGCAACAGAAATGTGTGAAACAAGGAGTGGCTCGGCCATGCTAGAGAATGTGGCATTAAAAGGTACTGGGACTGCAGAAATGAGTAGGGCTTAAAAAGTGCTGACACCTCAGAGAGGGGAGTGCGTATGTTCTTTATGCAGATGCAGGAATGTGGCCTGTTGGTCACCCCTAAGGGTATGGATATGATGTCCTCCACAGTGCTTGGGAAAGATAGGCTAGATGTATCATTTCTCAACCCTTACTTGAGCCTGAAGTTAGAAACTTATTTGAAATTTAGAAGTTCTTTGTTTATTTGTGTGTGTGTGTATGTGTGTGTGTGTTGGGTTCTCTCTATCTGTATTTGACAGTCCCTGAAAAAAGGTATGCTATACTTCATAACTGCGCTGTCTTTTATCATCATCAGATATATACATTTTGTCTGTTGGGAAAATAATTTTTTTCACTAAGAATGCTTCCTATCTCTAACTGTCCTATTGTTTCCCAATACGATAAAGGATGTAGTGCTCAGTTACACAAAATATATTTGCCGAGGAGCAGGTTTGGGAGTGGAAGTCATAAGTTCAGTTTGGGCATGTTGAAGTTCAGGTGCCTGTGAGATATCCAAGTGGTGACTCCAGTTAAGCAGTGGGATAGACAGTCTGAGGCTTAGAAGGGATGTCTGCATTTAAGACACAATTTGGGATGTTATTATATAAAAGACAATTGAAGCTATAGGAATGGATATGAGGGCTAGGAATGGAGTGTAATGTGAGAAGTGCTCTGCAGAACCTGTATTTAAAGAGTGGCTTGAGAAGAATGAATTCTCAAAGAAAATTGAGATGGGCTGGTCATAAGAAAGTAGAGGAAAACCAATGACAATCTGATGTCACAGAACCCAAGGAAAACACATTTTTTAAAAGGATAAAGAGGCCAATTATTTCAAATATTGTTAAAAAGTTCTATTGAATGAAGAATAAAAAATGTCTTTGAGTCACAAAGAGTATTAGTTTTATTGAAATATGTTTTCATTTCAATAAAACTGGGTTTCTCCACATGGTGGTAGATAGAAAGAGATAGAAGAATAGTGTAGGAGAATGTGGAGTCCAAGGACTGCTTATCTGTTTATTTTATTTTTAAGGGAATGATGAAAGCTTGTCTAAGTACTAAAGGATAGGATTTAGTAGAGGGACATATTCAACACAGAAGTCAGGGAAGATAACTTTATAGAGGTATGAGATGATAGCAGGTAAGGCCATTTTTAGGAGGAGGGATGTGTCCTCCATTATCAAAGCATAGGAAGAGGTGAATCTAGGTGCCAAATACATGGAGGCCCATGTATTTGGTGATGAGAATTTCTCTCTTGTGATGATTCTAATTATTAGCAAAAGTAGAGAGAAGATTATCTCTTGAAATTCCAGAAGTAGAGAAGGGTCAGGATTTAAGGAGAGTGCAGAAGGCTTGAAGTAATCATCGTGGAGAAATGGAAAGCAAGCCAGGCAATCCTGAATTTCTTGATGAATTGGGAAATCATAAATGTTCTCTACTGCATTATTTTTCTCCTGTAATTTGGAGCTATCTAGAGAAGAAAGATAAAAGGTATGATGCTGGTATCTCAGCCTGGCACAGAAAGTTCCAGCATTGTCTCTCTCCACTGTACTTAGTACTGGACCACAGGGGACCTAGTTCGATTACTGTAGAACAAACTTCCTCTGTTGCTTAATTGAGGAAATTTTTTCGTGGTAGATATATCATCTAATGTAATTTTATTCTCCTAAATAAAATCTACCCTGGAACAATGAATGAAAAGGCCAATTGGTGGCTTTCAAAGGAAAAAATTAAAATCTGCCTTTCATTGATTACGCAGTCATTTGCCTAAGTTTTCCACTTCAAATTCAATTGAAATGCTTTTTACTTATTTATTTTTTATATTTTATTTAATTGTTATTGTATTTTTCATTACCCTTTAGTCCTCTTATAACACCTCCCCCCCCACCGCAATCACCACATTGTTGTCCATGTTCATGAGTCCTTTTTCCTTTTTGCTCAGTCCCTCCACCTGCTAGCCTCCCCCACCCCACTACCTGTCATCTTGCTCTCCATCTAACATGTGCTTAGCTGTGTAGTAGGCACAAGAGATAAAGAAATACAGAACCTAGATCTTCCCTCAAGGAATTCATGATGTTCTAAGCATAGTTTTAAGGTACTATTTTCTTGATATTCATATCAAAACTTTCAAAATGCATTACCTTCAAATATTAAATTGACATTTATAACTTTGTGCTTGGACTAGAAACAAGCCCTTTTATAGATTAATAAGTTTTATAATACACTGCAAATTAAACTTAGAAAGTTCTGGTTTTGCTGTTATCCTGGTAACACTTTCCCTTAAAAAGGGCAGCAATCTACCTTTGTAGAACATAGGTAAAGGGGTTAATATAAGGATAATTTAAAAAATTAGAGACAAAATTCCAATTTTCCAAAATTCTCTTTCTGTGTTACCTGTATCAGAATTTGAACTACTGTATCTTTCCCCATCTCTCAAACAAGGCTGAGGAATGTCACAAGGGTTAAAAAGCATTTAAGAGAGCCCTGCCCAGTACCTCAGTTTATTCTCTTAGAGCATTATCCTAATACTCCTAGAATCAACAAAGAATGAATAAATAAGTGGAACAACATATTGATGTTTCTCCCCTCCTTCCTTCCTCTCCCTAAAATTAATAAATAATTAAAATTTTCAATTTTAAAAAACAATTTAAGATAATACTCACGTGAGGTGGTGGAGTGTGAGCCACACTCGAGTAGGGAAGTGGAGGCAGTACAGTTAGCAGGCAGTTGACTGCCTTATTGCAGCTTAAATACCAGTAGGCATGAAAAACTTTACTGTGTATATCCAAATCCAAAATACAGAGAATGAAATGAAACCTGTTGTTTTCAGCTGCTTTTAGGTGATCTTATTTAAAATTACTAAGACAGAGGGATGCTGAAAATCTTTTTGTGCAAAACCTATTTTTGTAAAAGGCATGTGTGGGTAGCTTTCATTTAAGACTAAAATATTTTGACAAATAAAAACTTCAACTAGAACCACTGTGGCTAAATTTAAGTCTATATGTTGAGATATAATATGGTACTAATCACATACTTCAGCTGTCAGAATTTCTGGCAGAGTGGATTAGTGAAAAAAGAAGTTGTAGGAGAACAAGAAAAAAATTGACAGGGAAAAGACGATGGTTATAAATGCAACAAATTTTCTCTGTAGATTTTAATATTTTCACTGAACAAGTCAAGAAAAGATAATTTAAAATCTCTGTAAGAGGATTTAGGAAGTCAAAATAGACATGAAAAAGACAGACTATACAAATGACAGTTAAAGAGAGTGAGAAGTTCCTAATAATTCTGATCTAAGATTTCGTAATCTCATTGAATTTGAATGTGATTCTACCTTGGAGATGTTAGAAAATCTAAGATCAGATTTGTTTTTTCCTATTGATATTCAGCTGGAAGAGGACATCATACATTATTTAAATAAAGAATAATAAATCCATTTGAAGAGACTAGATCAAATTCATAGAGATATGTATTATTCTCCCAGAATTTCAGACTCCAAAGGGAAGAAGACCTCAGAGGTTTGCAGTTCGTTTTCGTGTACTCAGAGCACTCCAGAAAGACAACTTTGTTTCTTCTTATTAGCTTTTCAGACAGGCAGCTCCTGTATTTCTGGTTTAATTTCCCTTACTAAATTCTGGTTCATCGATTTCTTCTTTACTACCTTCAACACCCTTTATTCAATCATTAGCTAATCCTTAGTATATGTCAGAAACTGCACTAATCACGGTAGGAACCAAGGCAAATATGAAGTCCTCTCTCTTCAGGAAAATATAGTGCTATGTAAAATGAAGTGGGTGTTCTGGAAGTCTGGGGAAGGGCATCTAAACCAGGTGGAGGGAGGGTAAGAAGGTACATTTGAATGTGATCTTGAAGATGTGCTATAAATAAACTAGGAGAAAGAATAAGAGCAGAATATTTCAGGAGGAAAAATCGCCTGCAAAGATGAGAGGGTGTCAAGACTGTGATGGGTTTTAGGAGTTCCATATGCATTGGGTAAAGACTATTGCAGGTAGAGGGATGTAGATGTTAAGGTTAGAGCGACCAGATTTATTGTATTAAAGAACTTCTTGTTTTAGTATACTTTTACTACATAAAAATGGTACCCCATGGTGCACACTTTGGGAAACATAGAGCTAGCATGGGAGAAAAGGCAATGATAGTTTGGCTTGTAAGCTAAACCAAGAACTTTAGGCTTTATCTAGAACACATGGTGGGAGAGTTGAGTTCTTTTTTAACATTAATTCATCATATTTACTAATATCTTTAATTATTTATTGCTGAATAGTCTTATGTAGAATCATTTCTATCTAAAATACCTCCTGTAAAATTTCCTTTAGTGTGATTCTAATAGTAATCAGCTTCTTTAACTTTTTTTTAATTTACAAGTTTTTCTACTTTTGACATATGGAAAGCTGTGTATAATGAACATATATGGCTTGATGATTTTGGAAATAAGTATAGACCTTTGAAGTTACCATCACAATCTTTGCCATAAATCTCTCTATCATACTGTTTTGATTACTGTGCCTTTGTAATGGTAGTGTAATTTTTTTAGCTATGTTCTTCTTGCTTCAGATCTCTAGCTATTTAGGATCTTTTGTGATTTCATATGAATTTTAGATTTTTTCCCCTATTTTTTTATGAAAAAAGTGCCATTTGGATTTTGATAGAGATTGCATTGAATCTGTATATTGTTTTGGGTAATATGGAAATTTTTAACAATATTAATTTTTCTAATCTATGAACTTGGCATGTCTTTCCATTTATTTGTGTCTGTCTTAATTTCTTTCATTAGTGTTTTATGTTTTTTTATGTCTTTTTTTTTAAAGATTTTATTTATTTATTTTAGAGAGGGAAGGGAGAGAGAAAGACAGAGAGAGAGAAACATCAATGTGCGGTTGCTGGGGGCTGTGGCCTGCAACCCAGGCATGTGCCCTGACTGGGAATCGAACTGTTTTATGGTTTTCAGTATACAAAATTTTCCCATTCTTGATTAACTTTATAATTAATATTTTATTTTTTGGTGCTATTTGTAAATAGAATTATCTTTCTAGTTTAGTTTTTGGATAGTACATTGTTGTGTGTAAAAATGCAACTGATTTTTATATATTGATTTTGTATCTAGTAATTTTGTTAAATTTATTAATTCTAACAGAGTTTTGGTTTGGCCTTTAAGGTTTTCTACATATAAGAACATATCATCTGCAAACACAGATATTTTTACTTCTTTTATTTTTATTCCAGTGCCTTTTATTTCTTGCCTAAGTTGTTCTGGCTAGGACTTCCAATAGTGTGCTGAATAGCAGTGGCAAATCTGGGAATCCTTGCTTTGTTACGGATCTTAAAGGAAAGCTTTCAGTTTTTACCATTGAGTATGATATAAGCTGTGGATCATTTTTATGTGACTTTTATTGTTTTGGTAAGTTTTAATTTGTTGAGAGTTTTTAATCATAAAAAATGTTTGAGATGATTATGTAAATTTTATCTTTTATCCTATTTCTGTGGTACATATTAACTGATTTGTGTATGTTGAATAATTCTTGTATCCCAGGGATAAATCCCATTTGGTCACAGTGTTTATATACAAAAATATTATCAAATCTCAAATAAGGAGAGTCAGAGAGGAAGAAAAAAACAAAACAAACATGCAAATAAACAAATGCAAAAAATGAACTATAAAACAGGTATAAAAAATTAGAAAAGTATGATAGTAAATCCTTCTTTATAAATAATTACTTAATCAAAAGGCAGAGTAAATTTAAAAAAAAAACAAGGTCCAGATATGTGCTCTGTACAAGAAATAGTTAAATTATTTGCTAATTTAAGAACACGCATAGGCTGAAGGTAAAAAGGTGGAAATAATATTCCAGGGAAATGATAAGAAGAAAAAGAGCAGGGGTAGCTATACTTAAGACAAAATAGACAAGTCAAAAACTGTCATCACAGGAGACAAAGAACAAGATTATATAATAATAAAAAGAGTCAATTCAAAGGGGATCTATAACAATTATAAGTATATATATATACACACCCAACATCAGACCACATAAGTATGTAAAGCAAATGATGACAGACTGAAGGGAGAAATAGATAGCTATATAGTAATACAGGAGACTTTAATACCCCAGTTAAAATAATTGAAAGATCATCCATCATTATACAGAACATTAGTTCAAAAAAGGCCTTATATAGATCAATAAGGAAACAGAGCACTTGAACAATACTGTGGCCAAGTCTATCTAACAGGCGTATACAGGACATTCCACTCTTCTGCAGCTGAATATACATTATTCCCAAGCAAATATGGTCCTTTCTTCAAGATAAATCATGTGCTAGGTCACAACACAAGTCTTAACAAATTTACAAAGATTCAAATCATGCCAAGTATCTTTTCTACCACTATGGCCAATTTTAGCAGAAGTAAGATTGGAAAATTCAGAAATATGTGGAATATAAACAACACACTCTTAAAGGACCACTGGGTCAAAGAAGAATCAAAAGGGAAATTAGGAAATAACTTGAGTTGAAGGACCTTAAAGCAAAAAAAGCCATGATCAGATGTTCATTTTAGAACTCTCTCTGGCAATTTTAGATGCTGCCAGCTTTGCCAGCGTGGGAAGCTACTTTAGAAAAGGGTGAAGTGCAGGCAGAGAGACCAGTTACAGGCTACTATGGGGCTTAGAAACAGCAATGCAAGCAGCCATGGAACGGGGAGGAAAAAATAAGCAAGAGCAATATTGATGAAAGAGTTGGACTCTGATGGGAGTGCCCAATTAAAAAAGTGGGTTGCAGAGACTGTAGGAAGGTTTGGTTGGGAAGGCAGGCATGGGGGGACACTGGAGTGAGAAAGATTGAAGGAGTATTGGGATAAAGGTCCAAGCAGAGAGGAAGAAACAGAGGAGCTTACATTTGGGATGGTAGTGCAAGGCCAAGAGGCTGAGGGAAATGTCTGGAGCTTTAGATGGAAGTACTACAGAGGTATTATCCAAGACTATATGATGCTTCAGTAGGTGGTCTAGTCCAGCTTTGTCCACAGAAGTTTTCTATGCTTTGGCTCTTCCCCAAGTGATAAAATTACCTACACACTTGTTTGGATTCCTATATGCCTTCTTTCTCCATTGGACGTCTACAGCATGTCATAAACACTCTACCAATGGTTTCATCAAGGACAGTTTAGTGCTTTAAGGAATCTCACATGGCTGTCAGCTGCTTACTCAGATGATCGTCTTAGCACTTCCTGTGTGTAACTGGCCTCTTGATTCTCTTGCCAATCCTTTTGGAATCCTGTAATTCTTTTTTTTTTTAAGATTTTATTTATTTATTTTTAGAGAGAGAAGGGAGGGGGAAAGAGAGGGAGAAACATCAATGTGTGGTTGCTGGGGGCCGTGGCCTGCAACCCAGGCATGTGCCCTGACTGGGAATCAAACCTGTGATGCTTTGGCTCACAGCCCGTGCTCAATCTACTGAGCTACACCAGCCAGGGCGGAATCCTGCAATTCTTGTGCTCACTTTGATTCAGTATGTGGGGTGATAATTTTGCTCTCCCTTTTGACTGCTTTCTGAAACTACAGTTTCACACTGGTCATGTCCTTGCTGGCATCTAGATATAGTTAATTGTGAGGCTAATGCTCTGGTAGGATGACCAACAGTCCTGGTTTGCCTGTGGTTTACAAGTTTCTGGGATGCAGGACTTCCTCTGCTGACACTGAGAAAGTCCTGGACGAACTGCAACTCTTGGTCCCCCTAAGTAGCTCGGTCTGGCTTATTCACCATCATCTCCTGGCACAATGCCTGCCACATGGCTAGCCTTAAATATTTTCAATAAATATTACCTATAATTAATTAAAGGACTGTGATTTACCAGATATTTATATGCATTATATCATTTTATCCTGATGAGATAGATAATACTCTATTTTTCATATGAAAACGTGAAACTCAGGAAGTTGTCATCTACCCAAAGCCATGTAGCCAGTTGATGGCAAAGTCATGATTTGAACCTACATCCGATTTCAAACTTGTGTTAGTTCCAGGATGCCACAATGCCTGTATAACCTTCCATCATCCACCTGCCTAAGCTTTGGCATTAGTGTTGAGCTTTGGGAGCTGTCAGAGACAGGCACCCAAGGAATGAAAAATGTTAATTGAGGAGAGCGCTTTATAAACTCCCAGTAATAGCTACTACTCTTCTTCTCTCCAGGGTCCTTTTCCCCATTGTGGCTTGTTATCTGTAAGAAACACGACTTCGGGAGAAAGAGAAAATTCTTAGTTATCAGCATGAGTTAGAAGTCAGACATGTAGCTACTTTTATCTTTGTGCACGTATCAAAAAACACATTGCTTTAAAAACCCCAAGTCTTCATATATTTTTAAAATAACAGTTTTTGCAACTGAAATAAGATGCCATAAGGAGGAAAGATTTCCTTTCTGTGTTTACTTACAGCTATGGTCAGGGTGAAATTGGTGCCTCGTGGATTTTTTATTGACCATCTCATGACAACAGTTGAATGACGCTTTCAATTTTGGAACAAAAGAGCTCTCCAATCACTCTGAATCCTTTTTGTAGTTTGTAGTTATAATGCACTGTTGAATTATCTTAATAGAATATTAATATCAGCTTAGTTACTCATATGGTAGCTATTACTTTACTGTAATAAACAAATGTAGCTCATAATTGTAAGATGTACATGATTAATGAATGTGCCACCCTTGCAGAGCAGTAACATGCTCACTCCTTTTAAAAATCAAATTTAGGAGAAGATGAAAGGAGAAATTTTGATATGACATCTACTAGAGATGAAACTGACAAGGAGCTGTAGGTCACTGCTTCCCTTTCCTGTATCTGAGCAGCTTCCTTGATATGAGTCCTATTTGTAGCCCGGGTTCACAGTGTGCTAAAATGTACACGGAATCACACGTCCATTGTTAATGAAAAAATCTGGTGTGGAAAGTTCTCTTTTTAAAAAGGGGGCAATAAAATGAAAATAACTGAGCCCTAAACATACCATCAATGCTTTGCCTGATTTTTTAAAAACATTCTTCCAAAGTGTCATTGTTTGGCTTCTCTGGCGTATGAAGTATAGGTAACTGAAATTTCTAGATTAGTTACTTTAACTTCAAAATTGTGTCTAGTGCCATAGTCATTAGACTACTTGCTAATCAAACAATAGCCTAATGTAGAAAGTAATAACTGATTACCAAAATGCTTTAAGAAATCATTTCATAAATGATTTAAAAGGTAATATTTTATAATACCAAGTCAAAGCAAAAATGCTTTTGTCACTAGAAACTTGGCTGCTTTGTAGTATTTATTTTTGAAGGAAACAAAAATATTCTCATTTCTAGAACTACACATAATGAAGGATTTGGGCAGCCAATGTTAGCACTATGATCAGTAAACCCTGTGAGTGATACCGGTAATCTCAGGACCAGTGATGGTCATTGGTTAAAGGAGACTCAAACCACTCATTTGGCATACTTATTACCACTCTCTCTGCTTAAAAAAATCTTTCATTTATTTAGTCCCCAATTATCTGTGACAAAAGAGATGTTATCTATCCTTGTATGCTCCATAAAGTCCAACATAATAACTCACACCTGTTTGGCACTTGTAAATATGTATTGATTGCTAGATCTATAATTGTTAAAAATAACTGTGTTAAAGAACATGGAGAGATTACTATTGAGACAAGCAAAAGAAATTGATGTGGTAACTCAAAGTTAAGAGATTAATCAATTATGCTTCAAATTTGATATAAGGTATAATATCCCACTAATTACCAGAATTTAATGATCCATCCTTGCCATCAATTTCTTGTTGCTGCCTTGAGCTAGGAGAGGGTCTAATTTCTGAATTGGATGTGGTTGGCTAAATGCAGGCTACTTACTAAGACCCAATATGTTTCAGCCTGTTGCTGTACTCTACAAGCATTATTTCTGTTTGAAAGTCTTTAAGTTATTCTCACGTGTTATGATCATTTAGAATATATCAGTGCTTTAGTATAGTTTATACCAGTGCTTTTGTTGTTGGGGGCTACCATTTCTTTCTCTCAAAATGTAAACAGGTGTACTTAAATTACTTAAGTGTCAGCTGGCTCCAGTTTTGGAGTCAAATAAATCATTGCTCAGAGGGAGGAGTAAGAGTCAAGGGAGGAGTGAGAAAGTGAAGGAAAGAACAGAATAGTCCTGGTGCCCGTGAAGGTGGGCTCTGAGTGCCCGTGACCAAGTGGGAGATGGAAGGCAAGTGTAGAAGTTTCTCTGTTCTACTGCATACAGGGAAGGATCTAGAATTTCTAAATGCAAATTGGTTACAAAGGTAAACAATTTTTTCCTAATTAACCTGTACACTGACTAATAGTCTATGGATGTGAGAGAGAAGTTAATACACTTTTACCCTCTAATGCTGAGGACAGATGAGAATAAACTAAAAGAGAGGTTTTTAAACACAAACTGAGACATGTAATGTGTGTTAAAAGAGATGTCTTTTATTTAAAAATAATTATTAAGAAACACATTCTAGCTGGCATTGGCGTGGCTCAGTTGGTTAGATCATCATCTGCAGACCAATAGGTTGTGGGTTGATTCTCAGGCTTGGCATACAGCTAGGTCAGGGGGTTTGATCTCTGGTTGGGCATGTATGAGAAGGCAAACAATCAATGTTTTTTCCTCTCTCTTTCTCCCTCCCCTCTCTCTAAAATCAATGAAAAAAAAAAAGTCCTCAGATGAGGGTAAAAAATAATACATTCTAAGTCTATATTTCTGAAAGAAATTATTCTTTGGAAGAATTATTCTTTATTGCTAATATTACTTGTATTTACTTGCTTTAATAAGTAATTATGTGTTGGTACCACAAGATATTATTTCAGTCTCTTTTCTTAAATGTTACTAAATCCTGATTTCTTAGAAAACACAGATGTGGTGCAGTGAGCTCAAATTGCAAGTCCAGTGTTTTCCAGTGGTGAATAAGCCTAATTTTATAGATTGGCTCACCTAAACTCAAAACGCAGTATAGAAAAACACGTTGCATGCCTGAATGGAGTCACTAATGATGAATTAAGCAACCCACTGATTTGAGAACAGAAGGGACAATATGGATTCTATTTACTAAGCCTCAGAATCTTTTGAGACAAATCCCATCTTATTGAGCAATATTGAACCTCTCAATTCCTGGCTGTGTTCATTTACAGCAACATATACTTTATTACTGAAAAAAATACACATATCTGCAAAGAGGCCAAGCAATTAAAAGTTCTCCTCTTTCTCCACCACACAACTAAAAGAAATGCTCTAAAATTTTTGGGAAAACAAAATTTTCCACAAAGTTCTAATAGCATAAATATACTAATTCAGTTAGAAAGGTAACTAGTTGCATTGTCAGTTTTCCTTAAACAGTTTTATTGAAATATAATTGACCTGTCATACAATTCACCCACTTAAAGTATCAATTGCTTTTAGTAACTCACAGCTTTTGGTAACCATCACCACAAGAGTTTTAGCACATTGTAGTAACTCCGGGAAGAAAGCCTATAGCTGTCAGCAGTCAGCAGCCCCGGGTTTAGGAATTCACTTGCTTTCTACGTCTATGGAAAAATGTGGTCTTTTGTGACTAGCTTGTGCATTAGCATAATGTTTTCAAGGTTCATTTATGTGATAGCCTGCATCAATATTTCATTCCTCTGTTATTGCCAAATACTATTTCATTATGTGAATATACCACATCTCATTTATTTTCTGGTTTATGAACATTTGGGTTGTTTCCACTTTTCTGGTATTAAGAGTAATGCTATGAACATCTGCGTATACATTTTGTGTTGAAATATGTTTTTTTGGGTGGGGGAGGTGTATATACTTAGGAGGAATGTTGTTAGGTCATGTGATCGCTGTATGTTGAATCTTTTGAGGAATCCCAGGCTGCTTTCCGAAGTGGATATACCATTTTTCACTTTTGCAGGCTTTCTGTGTGGGTTCTAACTGCTGCTGATACTGATATACCTCCAGAGCTCACTGTGTTTGTTGATGTTTGTTTGTTTATATTTTCAGTTGCTCAGAAGGATGTTGCCCCCCACAGTGTGCTGCCCCGAAGGATGCAGCCTTCAGCATCACGGGGTGACTGGGGTGACTGGCTTAGCAGGACTGTCTTTGCCTTTTCCCAATCTCTGTTAAACTGTTTGCCCCTGACAGCATCACACCCAGCGGCCAGCCTCCTCTAATTGCTGCCTGATTGTTGTATTGTTATGTCCTGGACACAAATTATTACCCCACAGTCTAATCCAATTAAATTCAGTCTCTGTAGGAGTAGTCTTTCCTGGTTCTTTCTGTTAAACCTTTAGCCGGTCTGTGGTTTAACTTGTTGCACTCACGGAGCTGCCACCTTCTTGTTAATTGCTTACCACCCAAACTCCTGCATCTCTACTCCAGAGCTGTGGGCAAGGACAGAGACCCGCTTCTCTAGAAGAGACATTCCTTCTTCACAAGTGGGTTGTTATATTAGCATTAGCTTTCCAAGAGGGTCTTTTCGGCTCACCTGTTCAGACACAGCAACTGGCCAAGCTACAGGGGAGCAGAGACCAGGCAATTTGGAACCAGTTTTCTGATCTGGAGGAGGGCTCCACCATTTGAGTGAGGGGTGGGTGCAGCAAGGGAGCCCCCCAGGCCCTTTGGCCACTCTTGCCTGGAATAGAGCTTCTGCAACACAGAGCTGGAAGATGAGAAGTACAGGAGGCCTGTCCTGCCAGGGGAGACAGTTAACCCTTGCCTGGGAGCTGGGGCAAGAGACCCCTGTGTCCTCGCATGCACTTTCCTGGAGCAGAGCTACCAATTACCTTGAGCAGGGCAAAGGCCAGGTAGAGGCTCGAAACACCACAGCTTTCCCTGTTCTTACCAAGGTTGCATATATTTGCTGTATGCCCTTATGGTAATCCAGAGACTTAAATATTTTTTTTTATAAATTTCCACCAGTTGTGGTTGTTTTACTGGTAATAGGGTCAACAGAACTGCTCATGTTGCTATTCTGAAAGCCATGCTTTCTAGAGAAAAATGTGAAATCCATACAAATGTCAATTTAGTTAAATCAAAAAGAAAATTTCAACAACTATAAAAGAATAAGAGCAGATCACCTAGAAACAACAAAAAAATCAATTTTATGTCACACTTTTTGCAACAGAAACCTGCTTGCGAGAAGATAATGTAATCTTACTGAAGTATTGAAGGAGAAGAAGAAAATAAACCAGCTAGCCACTGTCTCACAGTTTCTGGGGACAGGAGCACAGGAACACCTTGACTGGGGTTCCTGCTCAGTCTCCGACAACCTGCAGTCAAGGTGCTAGTTAAAACTGCATTTTCATCAGAGCCTTAACTGAGGGAAGTTCTGCTTCTGAGCTGCCTCTGGTTGTTGACAGAATTCATCTCCTTGCAGCTATAGAACTGAGGTCCCCACTTTGCTGCTCACCACTGGCTGGGAGCTGCTGTCAGCTGCTGGAGGCTGCCACCCACCGATCCTCGCTGTGTGAGCTACCTCATAGGCTCACAACATGCCAGCTGACTTCAAGGTCAGCAGATGTTCCTTCTCCAGTGTCCTAAGTCAGAGTCCTCTATAATGTAACATGATCACGGGAGTGACATTGTGTCACCTTTCAAAGGCATGGTGTCCCGTCCTCTCAGCCATAATCTATCTTTAGAAGCACTCGCAGTTTCCACCCACAGTCAAGGGGAGGTGATGACACAAGCACATGCCTCCTTGGGGTCACCTTAAGGTGTGTCCACCAAATCTGTCTATGTTAGAAACATTTTAAAAGCATATTTAATAAATGCCAGCATACAAGGTTTTTTATTTCAGAATAGCCAGTGGAGGTTTCCTAGTTGAACAATCAGTTCGCATGGAAGAGCCAGCTGAACAATGACCTTCCAGACCTCCTGGATGCAGAATCTCTTCTTTCAGGGCAGCACCCCAATCTTGATCTAGTTACTCTGAAGGCTCTTATGGGAATCACACCATCAAATCACAATATACATTATTTATTTTCCATTTCTACTTTACATGTGTGGCTTAAGCTTCCAGGGAGCAGGCAGGGTCCATCCTTGCAACCTTGCAACTCTAAACTCAACCTTAAAAAGTAGAGAGGGATCCTCGGGAGAGGGACGGTATGAAGAAGCAGGACTGGGTTAGCCCAGAAGGTACAATGTGGCAGATGCATACCTGAGATAAAGAAAAATGGAAATAGCAAGGGAACAAAAGGCCAACTTTGTAGTCTTGTTTATAGCTCAGTAGCAAATCAACTCACACAAGTTTTTTAAAATCTCCAGCTAATTTGTTGATGATATGTTTTAAAAATTTTAGAAGGTGAGTGAGGACTTGCAAGTCTAAGGTACTACTCAAGATTAACATGATGAGTTTCATTCTATAGTCAACAGTGGATGCCACTAACCCTGGGCAGTGGTGACTTATTGATGCAACACAAAAAGGCTATTTCTCTGTACAGATTTAAAAAAAAATTGTACTGTCTTCCCACATGGTTCTCATCCTTGGTGGACTGCAAGTCCATGTCAGCACAGAGGCTGTAACTGGCTTGGTTTCCAGAAGCTGATTAATGATGGTCTTCCTAAGTAAGCAGAAGTTACCAATAAAATTGACTCTAATGGGTGCTTGGGGTGTTGTTAGTACACAGATGCAGACAATAAGCCAAGAGAGGAACAGCTGATGTACATCTTGAGATTGAGATAAGAGGTGGTGCTTGGAGCTATAGTTTAGTAGGAATTGCAGAGTGTTTATTGTACTTATCATATCTGTGGTTCATCAGCTGAACTGGCAAGAGTACAGTATGAAGAGAGCCATGCGTCCTCTACGCCTGTTGAGTAGAGGATGAAAACACCTAACTCTAGCAGTCACTGATGTGACTGGCAGAATGTCTGCTCAGACCTTTCGTCTGCTTAATGTTTTGGTAGATTTTGTTTTTTTAGGATAAATTCCTAAAACTTTACATGACCTTCAAGACTTCCCTTTATTTTTTCTTTAGCCCCTTTCCAGCCTTTGCTTCAGATGCCCCAGCCTTCCTGGATATTTATCTTTTCTTTCAAAGTATCTGACTCATTCTGGCTGTAAGTTTTTGTACATGCTGCTCCTTCCATTACCACTGTTCTCCCTTTCTGTTTCCATTATTGATCCCACTGATTTATCTCTCAGATTAAATGTCCCTTACTTGAGAAGGCTTTTCCCCTTATCTCCATAGTAAAATCAGTCTCCCTGCTGTATGCTTACTATTCTTTGCACCTCCTATGGTCCATAACACTTATAATACTGATTAGGATGTAATCATTTTCTACCTCCTTTGCTGGACTGAAAGCTCCATGAGGCCATGTCAGTGTTGTATCACTAGCCACTAGTTCAGTCTGGAGCATCTAGCTGGCTCCTTTGTACCTATTACTCAGGTGGAGTGATTAAGAGCAGGTTTGGAATCAAAAACAGCCTGCCACGAGGTGAAGGTAGAGTTATCACCGTGGGCAAGTTACTTATTCTCACCAACCTATTTTCCTTTCATGTGAAAAGGAATGACAGCTTTCTTGCACAGTTTTCTGAGAATTAAGTGAGATTGTGGTTTTCAACTGTAGGAACAGTATAAAAACTATGATAGATGAAGCACAGATCATCTGAATGTGGCTCACTCATTATCTCCCTTTGTTTTTATTTCTTTTCTTGATGAAAAATTTACATATATCAGAGTAATGAGAAACATAACATACTTAAATATACATAATGGATTTAATTCATTTTTGACAGTTGTGGCTAGTGTTTGAGAGTTTTGTGTTTCCTCCCTGGGCATCAGCCTTTCTGCTGGGCGATTGAGGGTCATACGGTCTGTACTACTTTCTTCTACAGTCATGTGCGGGCATTCCCGCCACGTAGTAGAGACTTCACAAAGGTTGGTTCTCTTGTGTTATCCTTACGTCCTTGTGTCACAGAAATGTTCCTTGTCTGTTTATTTATTCTCTATTTCAAGAGATTGACAGTGTTAGAAGTATCATTTAAAAAAACAGAAGATTCAAGAAATGGTAAACAAAATAACTAGCTTTTAAGGAGGAATGTTTAGCATGTTGCAGGTACTGCAAAAATGCAATAGTTGAAAAGGGTTGCTGCATGAATTTCATTGAGAATTCAATTTTTTTTGCTGACTTATAATTTTTATCTAGATAATGTTACTGTTAACAGCAAGAGATAAGATTTATTTTGCCAGGTATTGTACTGAACATTTTTTTATGTATTAATCTTTGCAACAACATTTTGGGATAGGGACTCTTAATATCCTCGTTTTAGTAACAAGGCACAAAAGGAGGTAAAATGACTTGTTTAAGGTGAGTCATACATACCATCATATGGCATGATGAAGCTCACATTCAAACTCTTAACTACTATGCCACTAAGAAAGACTCTAGAAGTACATTTCAACTGTTTTAGAGTAATTAAGAGCCACAGGGCAAGCATTTTTTAAAAATACATTTCCCCTGAACCTACTACTTGAGAACTCTGACTTAGTAGCCTGAGTTTGGGCTTAGAATTCTTTTAACCCATGATTGTCATGGATTACATACAGGTATTCCACAGGTCACTTTGAGAAGCATAGCTGTATATATCCTTAAAGAAAATTCAATTAATCCTTTGAGTTTTATAAGGTGAAATGTAGGATTATAACTCTAAAGTGGTTTTCTATGTGCACAAATTTCTATGTGAAAATCATTTTTATCTTTATACAACCTAAACCAATATTAACCAGGTTAAATATTACTACCTTCAAAATAAGGGTTTCCAGAACAAATGATTATAAGTGTGTGTGCTGTTGGGATAAGATTATCTTCATGTTCTAGGAATCAATACCATCTATGGTATGCTATGATTTGGGTCTCTCAGATAAACTTGACCCTCATTCACATAGCTCTCTTTAGTTTCTCTTCCGTGTTGTAAGCAAGAAAGAACTTGCAAAGGAAACCTGATCAAGTATATTTGGTTAATTTAGGTAAAGGAAATCCAGGGCCACCTATAAAATACATCCCTTGTCTCATTATAATAATTCCCTCTACTCTGCTCCACTCTGAGAAAATAGGATGGCTCTGGAAGGACTCATTTTTGGTTGAGTGTACTGTACCCCAAATACACCATTTCCCTCTTTTTTACCCCTTTTTTGTATTGCTCACTAAAAATTCCACCTCCTGTCAGGTAGAAATATAGCACCTGCCCTGACTTCAGGCTTTCCTTTGCCAGGTTGCCCTCTATGAATCCATGCTCGGATTCTCCCGAGGCCAATCAAGCAGGGTAATCAGCCTGCCCAGACTGACCCAATTAAGTTTAATTAGTTGTTTTTTTAATCTTCATATTTCCTAGCCAGGTGGATTTTATTATTTTTTTTTATTAAACAATGAACAAGAGCCGAATCTTTGGAACGGTTAGCCTCTCAGGTGCTCTCCATTGGCAACAAAACTGTGGGAAGTCTGTACGTCTCTGTGAAGAAGTCAAACAGTAGCACACAAGCTGACTCCTCACTCCGTCCTTTCTTTCAAAGGGAAGGTGTTCCTGCCTCCGTTCGAATAAATATTAATCATATTTATTATTTTTTGTCTAAGTCTCACTACTCCTCCCCTGATAACATTTTCAGTGTTCTCTATTAGTCGGGAGGTCAGCTACATGAGTTTGAATATAGATAGTGAAGGGGGTTTCAAGGAAGCAGTGAATGATCTAGGAGGAAAGAGTTAAGTAAGCCAAAAGGTGAATTAGATGGAGAGTAGGACTCCTAGGAGGTGTTTGCCTTGGAGAAAATAAGTGAAAATGATTGTTAATAATGGAGCAGTATAAGAATTATGAAAGTAGTGGTGTTGAGCTAATTTCATATTGGACTATTTTGTGGCCAAGAATTTGATATAGATATTACCAATATTAGGTGCCAGGGCACTTGGTGTTTTAGTTTAATCTTCTTAATTTTTAGGACAGTACTGTGAGGTGATTATTATCCACTTCTCAAAGGATCTCTATGATTCTCATTTTCTTTTCCATTCCCCTCTTCTCTGGTCTCTCTTTCACTTTGTCTGTCTCTTGCCCCTCCTTGTTGCCCCAGCTCTTCCTTCTCTCCTTATTTTTTATTCCTCTTCTGCTGTCCCTCTCCTGCCAAGCCCTGTCTTCCTCCCCTCCCTCCCCCTCTATATTATTTATCCTGCCCCCTTCCCATCCTTCAACTCCATGTTTTTCAAGCTTTTCTGTACATTGTAATCACGTGGAGAGTTTGTTAAAACACCAGTTATTGGCCTCTATCCAGAGTGCCTGCTTCGATAGGTGGGGGTTGAGGCCTGAGAGTTTGCATTTCTAACCATTTCCCAGGGGATGCTCCTGGGACTGTACACGAAGAACCACGTCTTTCACTGATATTGATGACCTGGCCTCTGCATCCAAAGTTAAACCAACAAAACTTTAGATCAGTCTTAGAATTTGTTTGTAAAATTGCCTGTATTGTCCCAGGCAAACTTTATTGTCATTCCCTGTAATGAAAATGAATTTCATAAATACTTAAAAATAAATATTTGATAGCTTTTCTGATGCAATATTATCATATTAATGCTATCAATCAGAATTACTTTCAAAGGGGTAAGAACTGATGCTTCCAGACTGGGGTAGTCCCTGAGCTGTATGTGATGCTGCTGCAGTGAGTTGTGGAGACAAGAAAATTAGAAAAGCATAAAGGATTGCAAAATTTTTCACCTGATTTAAACAACTTCTAATTTTATGTCCAAGGTAATTGCTTTTTGAGTCTGTTTTTCTTCGCCTCTGCTATCTCTTGCACTATTAAACTGTTGCCCCCTGATACATATTAAATGTGATTTAGTTACCGTATCTTTGGGGAGAGATGCTAAAACTTAAAAGGGCTACTTTTCTCATTGCTAGGAAAGAACCAGCTGTTGTCAGGTGGCAGGATCACACTGGAGAGGAGTAAGTAAGCATTAGGGGCAGGGGACACAGAAAAATGATAGAATGAAATTCCTGAAAACATTTTCAACCCTAAATTTAAAAATAAAGTGCTCAGGAGCACTTGATTACTCCTTCCTCCTGGAAACATGTCCTCACATATTCTTTTCCGATACTCCTTGGGTCTGTCTCACTGGCACCTCCTTTTTTCTCCATTTCTTTTGCTAGGTCTTCCTCTCCAACCTCTAAATGTTGAAATGACTTGGCATCCTGAGACCTTTTCATTTTTCACATTCATTTTATGAGTAATCTTACAGTCTCCTATCTTGAAGTAATGTTTATATACTAGTACATTTCAAATTTATATTTTCAATCCTGACCTATCTTCCTAATCCAGACCTTTATATCCAACTGTCTACATGATATCTGTATTTAAATGTTTCATATTTATCTCTATTATACTACATTTATAAACAATGTATTTTTCCCTCCAAAACTGTTTCTTTCCTAGTCTTTTTAATCCTAATAAATTATATTTCCATTTCTGCAGTTGCTCAGGCTAAAATGTAGGTGTTAGTTTAGTTTCCTCTCCTTTATATCTCTAATCCATTAACTAACAGTGTTAGCTCTGTCTCAAGATGTTTCTCACTACATTTTCCCTTGTCCTGGTAACATTGTTTCCTTCTTGGACTCTGGAAATATTGCCTTGGGTTCCTTGCTTTAGTAAGACAGAAGTTTAGGACCATTTCTGTTCCAGGAAGCAGAGACTCAAGGTTGTTCTTTCATTATAATATGAGAAGCCTCCATTATCAAGAGCTATATAGTCCAAGGTTGTTGTTCCAGCTCCAATCTTCAAATGCATATTTCATCTAACAGGAAAGATGTGTCATAGGAAAAAAAAGATAAAATGGTAAAGAGTCAAAAGAGGATTCCAGAAGGTGCTTCATGAAGCTTTATCTCACCTACCAAAACTTAGACACAGGACCTTTACAAGGAAGACTAGGAAACGGTCTTTACTCTGGTTGGCTGTTATTTTTATGGAAGTAAAAAAAATAACTTGGGGGACAATTAAGAGTTTCTGCTAATATAGCATACTATGATTGCTAGTTCTACCACCACCTGAAAATATAGTAGATATTTACTAAAAATGGACATTCCAGTTAAGGCCTGAAGAAAGCTGGGGAAGTTTCCTCAATGACTTATATTGCATTAATAACCTTTAATTTTATAATCTCAGAGTGAATCTTATAATCTTTCTATTAAATATCTATGCACTTACCACCTAACCCACATTGGTCTACATGGCAAAAGTTTGGGAATGAGACTTGTGTCCATTAATGATAAGGAATTTTAAGTTAAAATGGTGGTACAAGATCCTCTCATTTCTTGAACTAGTATCTATCTTTCCAAAGTAGATCCAACTATTTTAGGTCCTAGTATTAATGTTAGGTTCTAATACAATTATTAACTTATCTACATATAAAGGTACAAGTATCTTTCTTTGTTTTAATGAATAATTAGCAGGTGCTTTTATGTCTAACAAACATAGAAAACAAAATGTGGTATTCCTTAAACAGGTGATTGATAAAATTAATGTTGCTCTTGTCTAAAATCTGGTTCAGGCTGCTAGTTGTTGCAGTAGATTAGATGTTCGTCATTTAGAAATGACCTGATGTCCTTACATTAGCAACAAAACACCAAATATTTGTGGAGGAACTACTTGTTCTCTCATTGTATACAATTTGGCACAATTGTTACTCATGGTATCCTGGCCCTTTTTAGCCATGGGGCTAAGCCAGGTTCATGAAACTTTTCTCCCAGGAATCTGAAAGTTGAGTAACATTAATACAGAAAATATCTGGAGCCCAATCTCTTGAGAAGAGACTCTGGAGAATTGCCTGCTCCCTAGACTGATGAATAGCTCTGGTTCCTGCTGATTTGAAGCCTGACTCTTTTTTTCTAGGTTTTTATTTGATTTTTGGAGCCTTCTGATATACTTTCAATTGTTCCCACATTATTCTCAATGCAGCCAGGGTCGGATCTTTTATTTCTGTGCTTGTACCCGAAGATATATATACAGTGATGGAAACTGTTGGACGATGTAGCTGTGTTTGACCTCACTACCAGACTCTGGAGAACCTTTGTGCTGAATTTATAAATCTAGCCTTGAGGGAGGGGAGCCATATTTTATTCTTTTCTACTCGGACCATTTCCTATTGCTGACTGCAAAACTGTCTAGATGCTAAAGACAGAAAGAATGTCTCATTTCAAGTTCTTTATGCCTTTTTGTAAGTGACACTGGTAGGTATCTTTTCTTAATCTCCATAAAATTTTGTTTTGAGGTTTCACTCTCAGTTCTCAGTTCTTTTTCTTTCTGTTTTAGTCATGATACAGAGAGAATAATATCTTTAACATATAGAACTGTGCTGAGAAATGTTTACTGAGTGTTTCCTCAGGCTCAAATGATTCAGTAAATGAAGTGTGATGTCTATTCTGCCTAAATTAATCAAAGATATTTAGTTAGTGTTTTTGTTTTTAGTTTTTCTCATTCAAGTAGATTTTATCATTACAACCCCCAAATTTCTATATAATACATTTATACCACAGCCCACAAATTATTGAAAAATAGAAAAAAGGTAAACTAAGTCATTGGGTGGCCATTATGACAGAATAAATGTTTGGTGTTAGATTTCTCTGAATTGAAGTATGTTTCTCAACCAGTAAGTTTTACATCAGAAATGTGGAAGTCAGCAGTGCAGGGAGTCGGGAGGGGGTGTTTCAAGACATGTAAAACTGTGGGCTTCACCCTCTTGGAAGCCTGCAGTCTCATTAAAAAGAATAAAGACTAAATGTTCCCAGGCACTGACCATGCTCTCACCACACCCGAGATAAAAAGTACTTTATTCAGGTGAAGCCAGAAACTTTGGCTTGGCTTTTGTCTTTTCATCGCCAGCCCCTTCTGACCTTCTATTCTTTTTTGTTTATTTCAGTCTTCCACTAGCACTGGTAGATTGAGAGTCTACTTATTTTGCCCTCTCTCCACGTCATTGACAGTAGACAGGCCTTCCTGGGAAATCTTAGAAGAACCTGCTGACTTTAGAATGCACATTGGCATGAAGAGAGTATGTATAACATTTTAAAGCATAATTCAAAGTTAAACTTCATGAGTTTATGATAGATAGCCTTGATCTCTCTACATATTATGTAAAACCGTATATAATGATCTTTTTTGTCATCTAATTCTCTCTGATAATTTTAACAGCACCCATTGCATGATAGGAAGTGATGTCCTTTGCACAGAAGATAAAAGAAGTCAAAAGAGCAAGACAACAGATAAAAACTTTTCTCTCTTTCATCTTCAAATTTCAATTTAAAGACACTTTAATTAGTCATATTCTACCTTATTCTCCCTGTTGTCGACACTCTTTCTATCACTTGCCAAAATTCTTCACTCTGACATAAAATGAGTGAGAATTGTGATTATTAGTACTAATAATACCAAGATGTTTGATTCTGCCTCAATTTTTTTCTCTAATAAACACAAACACTACCACCCCCTTCTGTCTGTCTGTCTGTCTGTCTGTCTCTCTGTCTCTCTCTCTCTCTCTCTCTGTCTCTCTCTCTCTCTCTCACACACACACACACACACACACACACACACACACACACATTCCCTCTCCTAACTAAAGGGATGGTCACCGCTTTTTCTTCCCTTTGATATACAGAGATCTGATCAGATTCCTGGGGAGGAACAGGAAGTAGGAGAGGGCTGCCAGAGTCAATGGTAAATAGTCTAGGATGGGATTGTCTGAAAAGTTGAATGCCTCCAGGGCACATGGAATTACGGGCCAGAAGATTTAAACAGAAGGGAGGCAGAGACTCACTCTCTTTCTCTCCCTTGAGGATACCTGGATGATCATGTTGTAGCCACCTACATTTCCCAAAGGATGGTATTTTAAATGGGAGAAGGAACTCTGGGTGCAGCCCAGGATGAGGCTGGCCTGGAAGAGAGTGGTGGGGTTATTCTTCTTTGGATGTTCTAGAGGGGACTGGCTTTGGGACAGAAGACTGCCATTCTTCCAAAATTATGTAGCTTTTGTATCTTCTGTTGTTTTAGTTTGTAAACTAATCTTGCAGAAATAAGGTAATTAAAAACTAGCAAGGGGAATGATAGGGGAATGCAGGAGTTAAAGATTTTAGCCTTAGTTGACAGGCTTCAGTGATTAGAGCTGGAACTCAAGAGTTAAAGATGGTAGCTTTACTTGATAGGCATGTGGAAAGCTGTTATTTCAAAATTGTGTAGCTTTTGAATAAAGGATTCTTTCCTTTTTTGCCAAACATCTGCCTCCAGAATTTTGCCTAGAGCATGGCAGCGAGCAGTGGGATCCCACTTGATGTTCAGAAACAGTTAGTACTGTTCTACCCTCTTCTGGCCTTATGGGCAGGGTATTAAACTGGTGCTCATTAACACTTTCAGAACCATTTGATAATTTTATGGAAACTATAAGATTCTCAGAACAAAACACAGATGAACCTGTGTACTATATATGTGGCAGGGGTGGGGACTGGATTTTTTGACTTCCTGAATCATGTTCGCGGACCCCAGACTAAATATTGTTGTGTGAAAGTGCCAACTCAGGTTTATTCTAGAGATACTTTTCACTCTCCTGAGGCAGGAGAACACACAGATTGTGTAGTTTTTGCACACTCTTTGTTCTTTCTTGGCAGAACAATAGTCTTTATTGCTAATCATGGTTAGGTGGTTAATAATGACTGGCGTAAATATAGCCTTCTTTCTTTTCTTCAAAAATGTTGAACCTATATGTGTAAACTAGAGGTGTTTGCCTGCTGGGGCCTAAGAAATCCTTCTTTATGTTCAGTAGAGGCTCTGATTTTATAACTTTCTTGTTAACAACTTTGAATATTTGATAATCAGATATGCAGATTTCCTTCTCATGTGTTTCCTTTCACTTTATAGTGGTTTATATTCTGTTCATTCCTTTTCAGTTTCTAGACTTTCTCTCACTCCCCTTCATCTTTCTTGAATATTCATTTTGTGCAGTCTACGATCTGTTCGTCTGCACCAATAAACTTGACAAAAGACATTCTGAAGTTACTGCCTCCCCTCTCCTAACAAGATCAGCAAGCACATAAGGACAGTTGCTTTCACGTGCACCCAGTAAGAAGGCAGACAGATCCTTCCCGGGAAGTCAGTGACAGCTTTCCCATACCTCCTGTATTTGTAGTCACAGTATTCTGTTATCTTCCTTGTGAAAATCCTCCATAAATATCACAACAAATTGCCTATTTGCTCTGCTTCTGGACATTTGGACCACTTGACCCTGTGTTGATTTACTCCTCTTTCCACTGGTTTCTGTCGATTCATTAATCATTTGCAATTGGCACTCACAAGACCTGGATGTTGCCTCCTTTCCTTCAGCAAACCCAGAGAGGTCCTTGATTTTATTTTGTGAAATCTTTTGCAGTTAGTGTCAAACTGGACATTGAGTGATTTATTTTGGTTTGCTGGGGAAAAAAAAAGATAAGCTTTGTTTCTCAGCTTTAGTGCGATAAATAAACACTTCCCAGCCTGGTCAGTTAGAGTGGTCATGGTAGGTATGTTCTGTCTTTGAGTTTGAAACTTTGCTCTGGAGAGACCTATTTAAAGGAATGTTATAGGCTTTTTAGTAATCATTTTTATCAGACAGTAGGTCAACTGAGGCTTTGCAAACAACTGCTGCTTTTTTAAGAAAAAAAGCAGTTGAATCCATCTCATGGACTTTTAAGACATCAATGAAATAATGTCAATTTTTAATTCAGTATTCTTTCTTGGTCCTGATGTTAAGTGCTAATATTTCTGTATCCTGAAAGTAAAAATCCCATATTGAGCAATTGGAATACTATGTGACATTTGGAACTGGAAAATTCTTTAATATTTGGAAAGTAACAGTTTTCCCAATATTTATCTCCCTTTATTGATTGTCTTTCTAAAAGAGACTTTAGCCAAGTAGAATATGGGATTTGAGATAGTGATGAGGTTTCCACTTATGAATAGAAATGCTTCTAACTTTTAAAATGCCTGTTGGATTATTTCGTTTCATTTCTGGGCTTCTGGGCTTCAAATAGCCATAGCTTCTGATGTATGTATGCCAAAAATTGCTGAGAAAGAAATTACAATTGATTATAAGTAATGTTTTTGCAGAATCAGTATATGATTTTCCTTATTGATTTTAGTAAATGCAAAATGAAGTTACACTGAATTACTGTTGTAATTATTAATAATTGTCAGCATAATTATAAAACCTTTCAGCCAGACAATCAAAACATTCTACTAATTTCTCTAATCAATTGAATAAACTGAGAATTAAGTAATTAGTGTAAATCCAGAGAAACAGTGGTTATTTATTGACCTTTTGTTTAAAAATTATTTTCTAAGACTCTTTAAACCAATAATATCCAGAAAATTATCTGGACATGTGTTTCTTGGAAAAGATAGTTTACACAGTATTTGGTTACATTAATAGGATTAAAAAGAAGTATATACAAAAATGAAAACAAAACTATTATGAAATGCTGATTACAAAAGTGAACTTGGAGTTACAAAAGTTTCAGTGAATTTGAGTGGATGACAGCATTTTTCTTCCTCCTTTTCCCCTTCCTCCTTAGTTTTAATAAAATCCTTTCTATGTGTATGTTCCTTTGGATTTTGAGAATCTCAGAAGAACTGAATGTCCTAACAAGAATCCAACCCAGACATAGAAACTATTACAGATCTTTTACTGGGGCAATGTGCTGAGTAAGTGGTCCAATTTGTAGCCTGATCAAATATTTTTTGTCTAGAAAAGCATAAGAGTTCAAAGCTGACTTACTGAACTTAAGGTCGGTGACATGCACATTTGACTTTTAGAAAAAGACAAGAATATTTTCATGAAATTTTGTTTAGATCAAGCAATCACTCAGTTAACAATTCATAAAAAATTCTCTGTTAGTAGCTTTTCAAATAAAGATTCATGCTTTCTTACCTACAATTTTGAAATCCCAAATCTTAGGAAACTAAAATCTTTCTTTTAAGTAATTTGTTTACACAATCTGAACTCAGCTGAATTGAGATGACTTACAATTTTTTAAAAGCTATATTCAATTTGAGTATTCAGATATTTCACTACAGAATATATGTGTTTAATTGTAGGGGATACCAGCCAGCAGTATCCATCTCTGCTGCGGATGCTTGTTGAAACGCGAGAAAAACATACACAGAGACAACCAGGTCCTCTGGGGGAATAGAGATACCACGGCCACTCTCTCCTGGAGAGAGTGCCACTTTTCTACCCAAGTAGGTTTTTATTAAGAAAGCAGACTCTGTGGATTCACAGTCTGGCAGAAAGGATCAAAGGTGAATAGGTGACTTACAAAGATGCTGACAGAACTCCTGCTGTGATTCTGGGCAGAGATTGGAGTTTTATCATATGAAAGGACTGCAGGTTCCAAAGGTTTCCTGTCTGTGTCTTTAAATTCCAAGTTAATAACATCCTCCAGCAAACAGATCTCACAGGATCTTGCATATTCTATGTCTGGGCTGCACCCCTTAGCTATTTCTGAAGGTCTGAGTTGGGCAGGAGACAGAGGCAGCCAGGAGACTTGGATTTCTCACATCTAAGAACAAAGACTCAGGCTTTGACAAAGCCGAGGGAGCAGGGGTTGATGTCGATCACCCCTTCATTTCCACAGCCCCGTAAGCCTCTTCCCTGAGGCCTCCATGTGATCATGCCTGTCTTAGGTGATTCCCTCCATGGGAAATCTTACCTGTCATTGGCTAACTGATCAAGCTAGGAGGTCAGGCACAGAACAGGCAGCGTTCATGCCAGGGGAATAAGTTTTGTCTTCTTAGTGGCTCCTGGTTTGGAGGTTTTTCACTCAGCCTAAGTCACGGGAGGTTACAGCTTCCTGAGACCAGGCAGGGTGGTCCCCAACATTTAATCATGGGGTACTTCCTCGGACTTCACTGGAGGTATGGAATAGATAAAGTTTTTGGTTTATAGGATGATGCTCCAACCACCTGAGCCTCACTGGTCAGGGCAGCCCATTATGATCAATTATTTGTTTGGCAGACAAAGTTTCTACGAATAAAATACATTTTAAAAATATTTTTCTATTGAACATTTAGTATATGTGTGGTTCCTACTGAGTTGCATTATTTTTTACATATATAAACCAACATGTATATTCTTCCATACCCTAGACTCGTTTCTAGTCCAAGTGTTAGCATACTCTCTATATCTTCTGTATCTTTTTTAACCTTAATATATTTTGCACATAATTTCAGATCAACCTCATGAAGGTTTGTCTCATTTAAAATATACTACTTTCATTTTAAATATACAATAGAAATAGATAAATACAAAATAAAAAATATGAAGAGCTTTCCCGAACTTGTTATACAGTACTTTAACAATTAATAACTCACAGCAAGCCTTTCATTTATACCCTCAGCTACTTTCTTTTCTATATTATTTTGATGCAAACCCTAAGTACTTTATTATTGGAAAATTAGTGACAAAGTGACAGCCTTTTGAAGATGCAGAGTATGTTGGAAATGAATCACACGTAAGGTTCCTCATTCTTTTATTTGAAAGCCCTGTTACTGTCCTGCTGCTCATAAAGACTATATATCACAAGAGAACCAACATATACTAATATTGGTGGATTGGTTACCTAGCGCAGTATTTCCTCAATGCATGGTCATTTTTGAAATTAACTTGCTTATCTTGCCATTGATAATTGCCAGTAGGGCAGAGCAGGTAATTGTTATACTACTGGTTGTGAAACACCCAACAGTGATATTTATAACAGCAATGAAAGCCATCTGTGCGGACATTAAAGCTAGTATGGCTAATGAAGTTGACTGGTTCTGATAAATCAGTGGAGATAAGATACAGCATGATGAACTAAGTGATCAGGGGGAAACTACTGACTTTGCCTGGGTGTGTTGTCAGATTAGCTGAATCTGCATGCCTTCTAACCAAGCAATATCTTTTGCTTTGTTTAGAATTTAAAGGTTTCTGAATAATGTATCTGTTATACTTTTTAATTGTTGATATTTTTATATGATTTAAATAGGCTTATATCAGAAATCCCACTTACACTATGGAAAACTAATATAAATAGTTCACATGTAGTACTTCGTATTGAAATACTCATCTGGGAATCAACTGTCTGAAATAAAGTGTTCTCTGCTTAGAGTTCTTGGTTCTGTATTTTACCATGAATTGGTGGAAGTTTTCCTTACACTGAGGTAGAAGGAAGTAACTCAGTAACTCAAACTTCAAGAGAATCTTAGGAAACAATGCTGAAATATGGTTTCAGAAGAGACAAATAAGGCAGAGAGAAGAGGTAAGATATTGGCCTGAAATGCTCAGAATTGCATTTCAGGGAATCACAGAGAATAGCAGACAGTAGAAAAGGGTTAATTCTAGTTCCTTTTTTTTTTTACTCCCAACCAAGGAACCAGGTTTACCAGAATTACTAGTGCATATCCTATTCTTATAAGCTCCAGCATATCCACAGTCTACAACCTAACATTATGCAATTTATCACTATCATACTTAATGTACTTTTTATTATAACTTTTTATCTTAAAATTTCAGTTACAAAAAAATGCAAGAATTCAACAACTCCTGTTTCCTCCTCACCCAGTCCTTTCAATTGCACACATTTACCACATTTGCTTTACCCTCCTCTGCAGACACAGGTGCACGGGTACAGACATGTGCCCGCAGCTCCTTTCCTGCGCCTTTCGTGAGTATGTTACAGGTGTGGGGCCCCACTGCCCTTACATGCTTCAACACTGCCTAACAACGAGAACACTCCGGCACCCTCATACAGCTCAGAACAGTGACCAAACGTGAGAATGTCACATTCATGTCATATTACCTAATCTGGATTACCTCACCTAATCTATAGATGTCATTAAAATTTTACCAATTGCCCTAAATTTTATCGATGGCTAAATATATGTTTATGTATACATGCACATATTTTCACCTGGTCTAATAAGATCCATTCCAAAATCACACATTGAGTTTAGTTATCAAATATCTTTAATCTAGAACAGCTCTTAGTATTTCTTTGTCATTCCTGACCTTGTTATTTCTTAAGAGTATAAAGTAGTTATTTTGTAAAATTGAGCTCAATTTGGGCTTGACTGGTGTTTCCACATAATTAGATTCAGGATATAAAAAATTTAAAGGTCCTTAGGGCCATGAAGAATATGCATTTATTTAAGAGATTATACCTGGCAAGGAAGACAGCGTGTTATTAATTCCCCGTTTATTAAATTGGTACTTTAATGTGCTTTAGTACTTCATGTCAGCTTTTATGCCAACTGTTTGGTTAGGTGTTTCATGTTCCTACAAACAGATACTTGTTATCTTTTTAACTTTTGGTATTTTTATGTGATTTAAGTACATCTGTGGCAGGAGCATCGCAGTGGGAGGGTGTGTCCTTAGTGCATCATAGTGGAAGCACATGAGGTCGGTTTGTCCCATTGTCAGAGATGTTAACTTTGGTCACTTGGGTAAGGTGCCGTTTGCCTGGTTTGTCCACTAGAAATGTATTCCTTTCCTCTTTTTAATTACTAAGTAATTTGTGAGAAAGCACTTTAGAACTGTGTAGTTTGCTTGTTATCAAACTTTCAATCATTTGTTTTATTATCCGATCATGATTTTTGCATATTTGACTCATTCTCATGGGTGCCAGTGTTAATTTTGTAACTGCAGCATTATTTCTACATTTGTTAGTTGGAAAAACTAACAAATTTGCCTTACCTCACTATGTTAGTATATTTATGTCAACATAGATTTATAGATACTTGTATGAAATCAAATGGAGGCACAATTTACATATATACATGCCTCCTTTGTAAGGGCACAGTTTAATGAGTCTTCATGCATATAAACACCCATGCAACCAACCACACTATCCTTGAATTATGGAACTGTGCCCTCAGTCACTCCCCAAAACTTCCTTGTGCCCTCTGTAGTAGGTCCTCTTGCCTCGCCCCAAACCCAAGCAAAACTGGTCTCCTATCTACAGCTGGAGATTAGGGTTTCCTCTTATTTTACACCTGGCATCTTTCAAACAGCCTAATGTTTTTGATATTCATCCATATTTTTTGCTGTTTTTTTTGTTACTTTTTATTACATTTCATATGTATAGATACTTGCACATATAGATATAGATATGTATACATGCACATATTTTCATCTGGTCTAATAAGATCCAATCCAAAATCACATACTGAGCTTAGTTATCAAGTATCTTTAATCTAGAACAGCTGTCAGTATTTCTTGTCATTCCTGACCTTGTTATTTCTTAAGAGTGTAAACTAGTTATTTTGTAAAATGTTCTATTTTTTATCGTTCTATTGAACAGTACTACTTTTGAATGTTCTATTGAACAGTACTACTTTTACTCATTACTTTTTTGCATTTTAATATTTCCTTCCTTGCAGTTTTCTTTGTTGTTGTTTCTGAGCTTTTAATTGATGAATTTAATTAATTAAATTATTTTTTCTATTTTATTATGAGTTTTGGTTTATGAATTTTCATATGATTGCTGCTTTCAGTGGAGCCCAGAGGTTATGGTACATGGAATTTCTCAAAGGTAATGATAGGAAAAGTGTCATCAGTTTGGTTTGTACTTTGTTCTTATTTAAGAGTTGTTCAGTATGCTTTCTTAAATTTCTGTGTAGGAAGACCTTTACAATTTTTAAAAATGTTTAGTTGTATGTTGTTTTGAACAGAGTATTGTTTGTAACATTTCTAGTTTATTTTTGTACACTTAATTTTTTCTTGTATTGAAAGTAGTATGTTAAAATCTTTTATCATTAGTGTGTGTCTCATTGTAGCTTCCATAGTTCTAATGATTAACAGTGGTGACTATGTTGTTTGATATATAGTCATAACTGTTTCAACTTTGTGAATTATGACTTTTAGCATTATAAATTATTATTTTTAATTTGAGTAATCTGAAGTTAATTAAGTTTTCTATTGTCTGGTTTTACTGAAAACATGGCATTTGTATAGTTTTATTTGTTCACTTTATTAGTCTGTACAATTTTGGATGATGCATGAAGAGATTTGGATTTAGGCAGCTACCATTATCTTGGCTACTTGGAAGTCCTTTACTGTATAGTTCATTGGATATGATTATGAAGGTGGTGGTGTTTTGATTCCAATTGATTTATAATTGATTGCCATTATATTAACAGTCAATATTTATTGAGTATATCTTAAATGTCAAATTCTGTATTCTGCTTAGTGTTGGAAGTGTGAAGAGATTGTAACATGATTAGTATTCTAAGGGATTTGTATTTTAGTGAAGACATAAATAGTAATTTTCATATAATGTGATAATTGTTCTTGTCTTGTCACTTTCCACACTCTATTTAAAGGGTGAATGTTTGTATATGTCTCATTGCCATATTCTTAAGAGAGATCTTCTGTTGGCAGATGGGAAATTCAAAAGCTCTTCTGTGTAATTCAACTGCAAGATGATATCTATCTTATAAAATCTTTGGGTGCCAGCTGTAGCTAGTTTTGGTACCAAAAAACCCAAAAAGTACCAGAAAATGGGTTTGAAAAAATAGTTCTTTTATATCTATAATGATTTAATCTTCTATGGATAAACAATTAGATATAAAGAAGACCAAATCACTACTTTCCAGGTACAAATCAATGGAGAAAAACACATACACAAGTTATTTAAAAACAAGGCAAGATTTGTGTTAAGTACTATAATAATGCCATATTTGAGGCATGGGCAAAAAGATATAGGCCCCAGCTCGGTTGTGACTCAGTTTTTTGGAGCACCACTCCATACACCAGAAGGTTGTGGATTCGATCCCCGGTCAGGGCACATGCCTAGGTCACATGTTTGGCGCCAGTACAGGAGGCCTCTGATCAATATTTCTTTCTCATGTGGATGTTTCTCTTTCTCTCTCTCTTTTCTTTCTCTAAAATCATTGAACATATCCTCAGATGAGGATAAAAACGTTTTTAAAAGTAAGAAAAGAGATATGAGCAGTAAGAAGGTTAAGTGTTGGGGCCATGTTGAGTTTTAGAAGCAGGGGACTTTTCAGAAACCTTGGGAAATTTGTACATGGGGAAATATTAATTCCTTTGCATATCGAAGCTTTAATTTAAATACAGGTAACAGTCACATCAACCTCCCCGTGAGGGTAGACGTTTTATTTCCAGAGCGGAAAATACTAAATATGAGGGACAGCTCCAGGCAGGTTACAGGGAAGGTCAGAGAAGCAGACCTCACTAGCCAGATCTCCCAGTATTTCTGAGCTAGGAAGTTCACAGGATTTTTGACTAGATCTCATTCTATAATTGTACTTGCGAAGTAGTCAAATGATGTTTTCCTTGCCTCTGTAAAGGAAAGGTGAGTACACAGAAGCCTAGAAGCTATAACTTATGTGCGTGTCAACTCAAGATTTATTTCTAGATTAGAAGTAGTTGGTTTGCCAGCAAGAATTTTAGCTATTGAATCTGTTGTGATTCTGAATTTAATTAGTTGTTTATTGCTTATTTAAAACAGATTGATGATGTTGATTTGAAACAGTTTGTGATCACAACAGAATTGCTTGTATAAGAAGTTTCCTGATATTTTTCTTCTTCGAATATGTTCTGCCTGTCAGAACACTGTGTGTTTGCCTAATTCAAATAAGCGCACCCCAACGCTATTGCCTGTGTAAGGTAAGATTGCTCAATTAGTTTGCATAGTTTTACAGCAGGGTGTGTATTTATTTTCTCTATTAGTTTTCATAAACTGAATCACAGACTGCAATTTCGTGTCTAAGCTTCTGAGATGTGCAACACTCTTCCCATTCGTTAAAGAAGGCTTTACAACAAGCAATTAATTTTGATGGTTGTTTGACTGAGGGATTGCAAGCTAGTGGAGAGAGGTCTGGAGACCGGGCACATCTGGGCTCCCGTTACCCACCCATTCCACTATGGCACAAAGCTTTGAATGTTAAAAAATTGTTACTCATATTTTAAAATAATAGAAAAGTTGGATTTCTGGGAATAGAAATGGGAATTTCTATTGAATAGAAATGGGAACTTCTAGAAATGGGAATAGAATGGGAATAGAAAATTCAAGGTGTCTGGCAATGCTTGGTCAAGTTACCACATGGCAAATCTCAACTAGAATGCATGGGCCACATTCTCTACTTTAATAGTCTCTATCTTCTGTGTTTTTTTTTTTTTTTGTTTGTTTGTTTTGTTTTGTTTGTTTAATACTTACCCACTTGAATGACTGATCACTGTAGGCCTTTGGGCTTAAAGGAAAGCATTACCTGGCTCATATTTCAAATACAAGAATTGCCAAACTTAAAACTCTCTCTTTTCGCCCTGGCTTGTGTGGCTCAGTGAATTGACCATGGGCCTGAAAACCAAAGGGTCTCCAGTTTGATTTGAGTCAGGGCACATGCCTGGGTTGCAGGCCAGGTTCCCAGTAGGGGGCGGAAAAGAGGCAACCACACAATGATATTCCTCTCCCTCTCTTTCTCTCTCTCTTCCCCTCTCTCTAAAAATAAATAAAGTATTTAAAAAACATCCCTCTATTTTTATTTTATCTAGAACACATATACAGTAATAGTGATAATATAAAATATGTTCCATTGAGGTCAGGTACAATTTTAAGAAATCTAGGAGTGGCCATCTGTGTTCATATCTGGAAAATACTAAAAAGCAATGAAGAAATGCAACCCCCCAAAGCATGCATCTTACTCTATTCACTGTTTTGAAAGTTACTCTTTAAAGTATGAAAAAGATTCTTCATTTTATTTCTTAAGTATTTAGTAATGTATGTACACAGGGTGGGGCAAAAGTAGGTTTATAGTTGTGAATGTGTATGTGTGTGTATAATGTGAAAGATAGATGTCTGTACAAAAAGCATCCAGCCACACACTATGAAAAATAGAGATGTTTACTGAGGAAGATACAAGAAACATTGTATCTAGGACAATGGCATCTCAGTCCCCTTCAAAGTAGGCACCTTGGGACCTCATACTGTTTTCCCAATCACCGTTAGCTGACATTGTATTTCCTGAATCTCATTGAAGGTCTGAAATCTCTTCCCTTTCAAAGATGATTTTAATTTTGGGAAAAGCCAGAAGTTGTAGGGCCCGAAATCTGGCTGAGTCACCAGGGTGATTTGATGTTTCACCGAAACACTTTGCATTAGATGTGATGAATGAGTGACTGGCCTGTTGTGATGAAGCTGCCAGTCACCAGTTGCCCATAGCTGCAGCGTTCTGAGTTCTGAATCATCCAAATGGTTTCTACTTAGGAAAGTTCAAGCTTAATGCAAAATTTGATGCAGATTCATTGTTCTACTTGCTCAGTCATTTTGTTGTTTGTTAATTTAATTTTTATTGTATTTTTTTCGATTATCATTCAGTTCCCTTGTAACCCTCTCCCCTCCAGCAATCACCACCCTTTTCTCCATGTCCATGAGTCCTTTTTCCTTTTTGCTCAATCCCTCAGTCCACAAATACCCACCACCACTTTCTGTCACCCTACTTTCCATCTATTAGTCTGTCCTCATTTTACTTGGTAGTTCAATTTGTTCATTAAATTCCACATATGAGTGAAATCATATGGTATTGTCTTTCTCTGACTGACTTGTTTCACTTAGTATAATGTTTTCCAAGTCCATCCATACTTTCATGAAGAGTAAAATTTGCTTCCTCTTTTATAACCAAGTAGTATTCCATTGAGCAAATGTCCCATAGTTGTTTTATGCACTCATCTACTGATGGACACTCGGGCTGTTTCCGTACCTTGGTGATTGTAAATAATGCTGCAGTGAACGGAGAGGTGTTTATGTTCTTTCAGATTAGCATTTTGGGTTCCTTAGGATATATTCCCAGAAGTGGTATTGCTGGATCAAAAGGCCAATCCATTTTTTAATTTTTTGAGGTATCTCCATGCTGCTTTCCACAGTGGCTGCACCAGTTTTCATCCTCATAAATAGTGCAAGAGGGTCTCCCTTTCTTTACATCCTTCCCAGCAGTGGTTGTTTGTTGATTTATCAATGAAAGCCATTCTGAAAGGTGTTAGATACTATCACATTGTGGTTTTAGTTTGCATTTCTCTGATAATTAGGGACGTTGAGCATCTTTTCATTTGTTTATTGGCCATCTGTATGTCCTCTTTGGGTAAATGTTTATTCCAGTCCTCTGCCCATTTTTTAATTGGGTTATTTGTTTTTTCTGGTGTGGATTTTTGAAAGTTCATTTTTGAAAGAAGAATAATTTTTGGATATTAACCTCTTATCAGATATATTGGTGAATATGTTCTCCCATTGTGTGGGTTGTTTTTATCTTGTTGATGATTTCCTTTGCTGTGCAAAACCTTTTTAGTTTGAAGTAGTTCCATTTGTTTATTTTTTCTTTTGTTTCCCTTGCCTGGGGAGATACATCCAATAAAATATTTCTAAGAGCAATGTCCAAGACTTTGCTGCCTATATTTTCTTCTAGGATTTTTATAGATTTGGGTCTAACATTTAAGTCTTTGATCTATTTTGAATGTATTCTTGTGTGTGGTGTAAGAAGGTGGTCTAGTTTCATTTTTCTGCATGTATCTCACATTTTCCCAACGTCATTCATTAAATAAACTATCTTTAGCCCATTGCATGTGCTTGCTTCCTCTGTCAAATATTAATTGACCATAAAGTTGTGGGTTTATTTCTGGGCTCTTTTTTCCATTCCATTGATCTATGCATCTGTTTTTATGCCAGAACCATGTTGTTTTGATTACCATGGCCTTATAATATATTTTGATATTAGGCAGTAAGATTTCTCTAATTTTGTTCTTCTTTTTCAGGATCACTGTTGCTATGGGGGCCTTTGTGGTTCCATATAAATTTTTGAAATATTTGTTCTAATTCTGTGAAATATATCATTGGAATCTTGATAGGAATTGCATTTAATCTACAGATTGCTTTGGGTGGTATGGACATTTTAATGATGTTAATTTCCCCTATCCATTAACACAGTATGTGCTTCCATTTATTTGTATCTTTAGTTTCTTTCTTCAGTGTCTTATAATTTTTTAAGTACAGGTCTTTTACATCCTTAGTTAGGTTTATTCCTAGGGGTTTTTTTTTACAGCAATTATGAATGGAATTATTTTCTTAATTTCCCTTTCTGTTAGCTCATAAGTGGCATATAAAAATGCAACAGATTTCTGGATATTAATTTTGTATCCTGCTACTTTGCTGAATTCATTTATCAGTTCTAGTGGTTTCTTGGTGGAATGTTTGGGGTTCTCTATGCACAATATCATGTTATCTGCAAATAATAACAATTTTACTTCTTCCTTTCCAATTTGGATGCCTTTTATTACTTCTCGTTGTCTGATTGCTATTGCTAGGACTTCCAGTTCAATAAGAGAGGTGAAAGCAGGCATCCCTGTCTTATTCCCAGTCTTAAGAGGAATGCTTATAGTTTTTGCCCATTGAGTATGATGCTGGCAGTGAGTTTGTTATATATGGCCTTTATTATGTTTGGGTATGTTCCCTTTAATCCCACTTTGCTGAGAGTTTTTATCAAAATGGGTGCTGGATTTTATCAAATGCTTTTTTCTATATCTATTAATATGATCATGTGGCCTTTAACTTCATTCCATTTATGTGGTAAATCACATTTATTGATTTGCGAATGTTGTACCAACCTTGCATTCCTGGAATAGATCCCACTTGATCATGTGGTATCATCTTTTTGATGCATAGCTGTATTATTTTGCTAATATTTTAAAAAGGATTTTAGTGTCCATGTTCATCAGGGATATTGTCTTATAATTTTCTTTCTTTGTAGTGTCTTTATCTGGTTTTGGAATTAGGGTAATGCTGGCCATGTCAAATGAGTTTGGGAGTCTTTGCTCCTCTTGAATTTAATGAAATAGTTTGAGAAGGAGAAGTGTTAGTTCTTCTGTGAATGTTGCTAAAATTCACCTGTGAAACTATCCAGGTCAGGCTTTTATTTGTTGGCAGTTTTTTGATTATTGCTTTAATTTCACTAGGTGCAATAGGTCTATTCAAAATCCAACTCTTCCTGATTTAGTTTTGGAGGAATGTATGTTTCTAAGAATGTATCCATTCTCCAGTTTGTTGGCATATAGTTGCTCATAATATTTTCTTTCAATCCTTTATATTTCTTTGATGGTAGTTGTTATTTCTTCTCTTTCATTTCTGATTTTATTTATTTGGGTCTTCTTTTTTTTTCTTCATGAGTCTGGTTAAAGGTTTGACAATGTTGTTTATCTTTTCAAAGAACCAGTTGTTAGATTCATTGATCTTTTGAACATTTTTTTGACTCTATTTTGTTTATTTCTACCCTGATTTTTATTATTTCCTTTCTTTTACTCACTTTGGGTTTTACTGTTCTTTTTCGAGTTCCTTTAAGTGTAAAGCTCCATTGTTTATTTTAACTTTTTCTTTTCTTTTAAAGAGGCTTGTAATGCTATGAATTTCCCTCTTAGGATTGCTTTCTCAGTATCCCAAGATTTTGGTTTGTTGTGTTCTCAATTTCATTTGTTTCAAAGTATCTTTTGACTTCTTCTTTGACCTCCTAGTTGACCCATTCATTGTTAATAACATGTTATTTAGTGTCCTTGTCTTTGTGTGCTTTTCAGTTTTCTTGTGAATGATTTCTAGTTTCATAGCACTGTGGTCAGAGAAGATGCTTGATATGATTTCAAGCTTCTTAAATTTATTTAGACTTGTTTTATATCCTAACATGTGGTCTATCCTTGAAAGTGTTCATGTGCCCTTGAAAAATATGTATATTCTGCTGCTTTGGGGTGACGTGCTCTGAAGATATCAACTAAATCTATTTGATCTAGTGTATCATTTAAGGCTGATGCCTCCTTGTTGATTTTCTGCCTGGAAGATCTATTCATTGAAGTCAATGGGGTTTTAAAATCCCTGACTATTACTGTATTTCTATCGATCTCTCCCTTTATGTCCATTATGATTTGCTTCACATATTTAGGTACTTTTATATTGTGTGTGTAAATATTTACTAGTGTTATATCCTCTTGTTGGATTGTCCCCTTTAGGTAGTGTCCTTCTGTGTCTCTTAGGATAGCTTTGGTTTTAAAATATGTTTTGTTGGATATGAGTACTGCTTCGTCAGCTTTTTTTCCTTTCCGTTTGCATGAAATATCTTTTTCCATCCTTTACTTTTAGCCTATGTGTATCTTTCAATCTGAGATGTGTCTCTTGGAGGCAGCATATATATGGGTCTTATTTTCTTATCCATTCAGCTACCCTTTGTCTTTTGGTTGGAGCATTTAAGTAATTTGCATTTAAGGTGATTATTGATAGATGAGTATTTAGTGCAATTTTATTGTTAGACTGTTTTCCTATTTCTTTTCCTTCTTTCTCTTTTTCTTTTTAAATTATGTCTTTTAACATTTGTTGCAGTACTGGTTTGGTGTTAGAAAATTCCTTTAGCTTTCTCTTGTCTAGGAAGCTCCTAGACAAGAGAAAGTTATTTCTCCTTTGATTTTAAATGATAACCTTGCTGGGTAAAGTAGCTTTGGTTGTAGGTCCTTTCTTTTCATCACCTTGAATATTTCACTCCACTCCCAACTGACCTGAAATGTTTTTGTTGAGTAATCAGATGCCAGTCTAATTGTTGCTTCCTTGTAGGTAATGACTTGCTTTTCTCTTGCAGCTTTTAGGAGTCTCTCCTTGTCTTTAAGCTTTGTCATTTTAATTATGATATGTTTTGGTGTGGACCTCTTTGGGTCCATCTTATTTGGGACTCTCTGAGCTTACTGGACTTGTGTGTCTTTACCAGATTAGGGAAGTTTTTGGTCATTATTTCTTCAAATAGGTTCACGATCTGTTCCTCACTCTGTCCTCCCTCTGTCCACATCCTCCCAGGATGTGGATGTTGTTGCACTTACACTTTATGTTGTCCAAAATGTTTCTTAAGCTTTCCTCGTTTTTAAAAACATTTCATTTCATTTCATGTTTTTTTCTTCTCTGCCTGGGCATTTTCTTTCTACCTTGTTTTCCCAATCACTGATTCAGTCCTCTGCTTCATCTAACCTGCTGTTTATTCCTTCCAGTGTATTATTTATTTAAGATATTGTGTTCTTTATTTCTGACTGGTCCTTTTTATGATTTCTATGTCTTTTTTCATGCTGTTGAGTATCCTTATAATCATTACTCTAAACTATCTGATAAGTTGGTGCCTCCATTTCATTTAGCTCTTCTTCTGAAGAATTCTCTTGTTCCTTCATTTTGAGGCATTTTTTTTTGTCTTCCCATTTTGGCTACTTCTTTGTATTTGTTTCTATGTATTAGCTAGATTTGCAAAGACTCTAGTATAGGTCTTTGTCAGATACTGTTTGTGAATGGCCCTGGTCAACATGTTTAGAGCTATCAGCGATCCATAACATGTGGCTCCCTCTTTTGGGCCTGTTTGTGTGAAGAAAGAATCAGGCTGCTCACCAAGGCTGCTTTTATCAGCACCTGGCCCAGGGGAAGGTCAGCTGAAGTCTCATAGAGCTCCCAGAGATCTGCCTTAGTTGTTAAACTAACCACTAATGCAGCCCCAGGCTATAATCATCAGCCTAACTTAAGCTCCACAGGATAGGGCAGAGTAATTCCTGCAGGTGGGGCTATTGCTTTCCCTAAGGCTAATGCCAGTTGAAGAGGAGTGCTATGCTTGAGAAAGATGACTTTTCAGTATGGGGACTGACAGTTTAGGGATCCTGACTGCTGTTTCTTCAGTTCTCTCCCTGAGCCACCAACCCCAGACTCTCCTCAAGTGTCTGTCATTCACTCTGTCCTCCCTCTGCCAAAATTTTGTGCATTGGCCCTTTAAGTGTCGATCTGAGTCTCCAGACATCTCACCCTGGCAGACAGAAACACTGCTGCTTTTCACAGCTGGATGTTATCTGGGTTCTTTTCTGGCTCTGGTTCTGTAGGCTGGGGAGACCAGCTTGGCGTTTAGCCCCACACTTCTCAGGGGGAACTCCCCTAGTCACTGAAATGTTCCTCCAGAACTTCAACTGCTGCCTGTGGGAGCCCAGTCAGCCCTCTTGCACCTCCTCTGCACTCCCTACCAGTCTCATTGTGGTGAACTAGTTTCTTCTGCCTGTCCTGGGTTATAAGGCTTCTCTTCAGCTAGTGCTCAGTTGGTTACTCTGGATGATTTCTCTACAATTTAGTTGTAATTCCAGATTCCAGGGAGGAGGTTAGTGTAGCTTCTACTTACTCTTCCACCATCTTGCATATTATAATCACTTACTTATTTTGTATGCGATGCTCCCAAATAACTGAGCACATGCTCACTCAATGGTGTCTACCACCCACCCTCACTGACTAGGACAGTGAAGTCATCATTTTTCATGCATGTGCACTCCAGTCCACTCTCCTTGGCTTCCAGGTTATATCAATGTCATGCAAAGCATCCTCATTATATTAACAATGGTGGGACTTTCTCTGAACAGACCTCACACACACACACACACACACACACACACACACTAAACACTACAGAAATAGTAGAATTTCAGAATAGGTGGGAAACAATTGTTAATTTCTTTATGTTTATTTTGAATTTAGATATACATTATCTACATATTCTGTTTCATTGTGGTTTACATCTTTATCTTATTAACTGGAAATTATGTGTTTGTTAATATATAATTACTTTTGTTGTCAGTAAAATATGGGTTATATATCTATTTAATCTTTGGTAGAAATAAAGGTCTTAGCAATAACTTAACATGACTTAGTTATTTTTCACTGTAGGTTTGAATTTTATTATATAATATCTTGATGGAATTCTGGTGAGGAAAAGTTACTGACTACAACTTAGTTTCTCAGAGATTTAAGATAGAGTCAAGGGTCCATGATGGGTTTTTCCCAACAAATTTATAAGTACAGCAAGGGAAGGAGATTTATGATCTTAAAGTTCAAGTGAGGACATTTTCTTTTCTATTTTCCCTCAAAGCTTAATGTGCAGATCAAAGGTGAGAGAAGTAGGTTGGGAGGAAAATGCTACCACAAGAAGCTGATCTTTTAAAAAAATTATAATTTTCTTTATTATATTTAAAAAGAGTAAAAGGTAGTGTAAACCAAGTGCTGCCCTTCCACATAGAGCACGAATCTTAAAATTCTGTGGTCGTTATGCAACTCCCCTCTTGCTTCTTGTGTCTCTAACCATCTGTTGAATCAAGTAGATCAGTAGGTTTAAGGCTATGTGTTTATTAGTTTCTGCTTATTAGACTATTATCAGTAACTTTATTTTTATAATTATTGCTGTGTCAATAAAAATAGAATATTTTTAGATACTTTTCTAATATTTAGAATAGTTTTGAGTTTTTGGATGTTTTTCAAAAAATACCTATTGAATACTTACTAAGTCAGGCATTCTACTTTGAGCTAGAGCTGAGTGATTTTGAATCTAGAATTTTTTTCTAGATCATGGTTAAAATTCCAGGGCTACAGAATTCTTTTATATATGAATTTGAATAACTTACTTAAATTGTTTGACCTTATTGACTTTGTACAATGAGGAGAATGGAAACTATCTTACAGCAGGAAAACCTTCTATTAGTCAGGATTCTGTAGAGAATTGATTGAAAGTTTACTCTTTTTATGAGTCAAGTTATATCTCTGTTGAGTTGATCTGATACTTCCACTTACACAGATGAAGTAAGAACTTAGTTGACTGCCCATGTACTTCACTGCCAGGATTACTGTGATCATAGGTCTCTGTGATCAGACTATTCTGTTTACTGCTTTTACTCTGCTGTCCATTATGGTAACCATGGCCACCTTGCTCTGGCAAGTATGTGCCACCCTTGACACCCGCTACCACAAGATCCAGTGGTTCCTATTGCACTTAGGGTTTCTGATTCAGTGGTAGCAATTCCCATGGCAATTTCTGACCTACAGGAAAGAGCAGCCATAGAGTTCTTCAAGGATGCTGGGGCTCCATTTATAAATTGATTTCTCACAACCATGGTGAAAAATTTGTCCTCTGGACCTTTCCAGGGTGGGTGATAAATACACTCTGACATTCACATCTCCCTAAGCTTCTAGCTCCCTTCCTCTAGTGTATACCAAGGCAGTGTTGACATTTTATCCTATTTGTTATAGGCTACATTTTGGTCCATGTTTCAGCCAATCAATCAAACTGTTAGAGCCCTTTCTCAGCCACCAACCCACAACATTAAATTCTGCATCTCTGCATAGTAGGGCCCTGTCAATAAATTTCACACTGTTAATATCCATTTTCAGCAGCCCTCCTCCCAGATTTCTGTCTATATAAAGTAGAAAAAATCATGCAGTTCTTTTAGAGTGTAGCTCACCTCTGCATGGGCCATGGTTTGCACATAACCTTTTTGGGCCTACTGGGACCTGAGGCTAGTTTAGGTTTAGAAGCAAAGAGGGGTGATGGGGGAGGTCCTGAGGTGAACTTGGAGTGTCTTGCAAGGCAGTTTCTCAGGGGAGGTTTTCTCAGTTTCCTTAGTTGGAGCTGGGCTAATTACCTCAGATGGGGTTGAGTGGCTGCTTCAATTAGCAAAGAAGTCTCAACAGAATTTAGGATTTCAGTGTCCTCGGCTTCATCAGGATCTTCCTATACATCCCCATTCTAATGTTCAGGATCTCATTTCTTTCCAGTCCATGCCCTCATTTAAATATCAGGTTCTCCGTGAGACTGGGACTTCAATTCGTGTTGTAATTCTTCTATTCACAGAATAAGATTGGGTTTAGTCTTCAGCATCTCGCTCTGCAGCTAGGAGTCAGGGGTCTCTTTCAGGGTGGCTAGAGACTTGCAGGTCATCCATGCGGTGCGTGAGCTGAGAATGTGAGAACCTGTGCTGCATCTTTCTCTCCTCTGCTTGTCCAGCATAATTAAGAGCAGTTGGCCAATCTCATTATACTCATTAGTTTGCCAAAAATGTCCTAAGGCAGAGATTTTCAACCATTTCATACCCTAGCACATATAAACTAATTACTAAAATTCTGTAGTACTCCTGAAAATATATTCCGTGCCAATCTGACAAAAAACTAAGTATAACTTTGATTCTTTAATACTGGATGGCTATTGTTGTATGGCTATCGTCATTTTTTAAAATTTGACAATAAGGAAAAGTAGTCAGTATTCCTAACTAAAGAGCTGGTATTGCATGTTTTGAAAATTCTAGCGGCACACCAGTTTAAAATTGCTGTTCTAATGTATCAAATACATGGTCATCCAAAATATTGTCTCATAAGTATTTGGGGATATTCGGTGGTGATATTTTCTATGCCTCTATTGCCACATCATACCATGAACTATCAGTGCTCTCTTTGCAACTGGAAATAAAGCCGCTAGTGCTTTTAAATGTAATCAGAGTAAAAAAACAATTCTAGCAAACCCAGAGTCAACTCAGAAAACTCATCCTTAAGATTGTTTCTCTAAACTCAGTCTCAGCACCAAAATCTGTATTAGTTGAAAGATAACTGATGAGGGGTGTGGTCTATCTATCTACTTTTATATTTCTCTAATCTATCTATTATCTATCTATTGAATGATTTTAAGGAATTGGCTCAATCAATTGTGAGGGCCAGTACATCAGACACTTACAGGTCAGGCCAGCAGATAGGAAATTTTGACAAAAGTTTTCAGATTGAGTCCAAAAGTAACTTTGGGGCACAATTGTCTTCAATGTGCCTCAGTCTTTCATAGCCTCTAACTGACTGGATGAGGCTCACCCACATTATGAAGGGTAATCTGTTTTACTCAAGGTCTGTTGATTTAAATGTTGATCACATCTTAAAAAAAAAAACAACACATTCACAGCAGCATCTAGATTGGTGTTTAACCAAATAACTTGGCGTGATAGCCTAGCCAAATTGACACAAATTTTACCATCTCAGCGTTATGTGACAATAATGTGAACATAATATATCTAAAGGCTTAGTTTAGCCTACAGTAAGCACTCAACCAAAGTTACTATTAATAATCACTCTTCATTTAATATGTTAAGTGTCGTGTTCAGTTTTTTTACATGCATTTTCTCACTTAATACTTATTGCACACTGTGAAGTATGTACTGCTGTTGCTATTTTACTGACTAGCACAGAAACTGACACATGGTAGTTACAACCATTATGCAAAACTGCTTGACTTGCCCGAGGTAGGGAGTGCAGTTGATGTATTTTTGCCACAAAAGTCTCCGTTTGTTCCTCCAGTAATCAAGGTGCTCTCACTGTCACTTTTACTGCTTGACTATTGTTAACTGACTCTTGCCTCCACAGTTGGACATAGTCACTGGACTTACCTAGTTACTGCATATCCCTGGCCTCAGTGATTGGTTTAGGATGGGCATGAGTCAGTCAGAGTTGGAGTGACAGGGAGAAAAAAAATATTGCTTTGCCTGGGTTTGCTTAGAGGATAAGACAAGGGCTGGGGGTATTGGTTGACACCTTGGCACCTGGGGAGACCAACCTGCCTGAGAATGGGCACCACACAAGGAGACATAACTGAGAGGAAGAACATGAGAAGGTCCTGACAACATTTCCTAGCCTTTCATGACAGCGCCATTTTCAGGAACCTCAATAACATCTTAAGCCGTTAAATCAATAACTTTTTTTTAATAACTTGTCTTGTGGTATTTATGTCCTAAATGATACTGGCTTTAAAGTCTCCTTTCCCTCCATGGCTCAAGCACCTGCTCTCTGACATCACAGACCAAGACAGGACATTGGATGCAGGAGGAGCAATGTGTCCTGGGCGTGCTGTCTATAGAGAGCATAAAGCAATAGTAACACAGACTCAAGTTCAGGCTACTTTTCATTATCACTGTGGGCTGGCAGTTCTAAACACTGTCAATGTCAATGATAAAATACTCCTTCCTAAAATATGTTTTGTTACTCTAAGGTTCAAAAAAATGTTCTAGGTACTTTTGAGTTTTAATAATAAGGATGTAACTACAATTAAGACATGCCACCATCTCAGATACACATGTTTATTTTAGTAACAAACTAAAGAGGTTTTCAGTATATTCAGAATCAGCTGGGCCTGAGTTTTAAATGTTCACCCTCATCACTGTCCTTTACTTTTTTTAATGTGAAATTCAAATCTCCAGAGTGACAATTTGCAGTCACTCAAATTCTGTTTTTTTTTTTTTCATTTCATAATCACTGTGCTTTCCTAATTTATGTCAAATCTGCTTAAATGGAGGAAAATGTTCTATCATGTGGGTGGAAGACAAGAACAGTTCTCAATGCAAACTTAAATATTTCTGACCCATTACAAATATACCAGGAGTTCTCCAAATTAACTTCCACTTAAATATGACATTCATTGAGGGATTTGTTACTATAAATGCTAATGTGAATCTTATTACTGGATTTAATTTGTCATATAGAGGAGGGGTATATTAAAAATAATCTGCCTCAGATGTCAGTTATTCTAAATATAGCACTTCTGTATGGATCACCAGTCAGGTATTATCACATATTATTTTATTTTGTAATAGCTCTTAAGACCCTGAGGACAGGAAGAAGGCTTACATTTATCTTTATCCCTTTGGTGGTCCTGTACAAGAGGAAATCTTGTAAGTAGTAGTTCTTGGTGAGTGCATATGTAAGACTAATAATGGGGGGTGTGGTGAAAGCACCAATATTTAATGAGTCCCAATTAGATCCTAGGAGGTTTACAAGGTACAGATAGAAGTTAGCACTGATTGTTTTGAACACAAAGTCATGGATGGCTGTGGTAGACAGTGGGTCTGGATGCCAGCCTACACCACGTGACCATCTTTGAATGTGCTTACTTATCCTTACTGTAGGAGGGGCCCCAGTAGCCAGCCTTATATCAGATGGATTCAGAATGCAAGCTGAGCATATCAGGTTCCCTTTCTCTAAAGAACTGACTATCCTTAAGAGAAACAGTGGCGGAATGAGTTTGGAGACTTGGATGCTTGGTGAATTGGGGATTCAACATCAGCATCGTGGCAAAACAAAGCCAATCATTACCAAATGTTTGGGAGAGCAACAAATTGGAAGCCTGTTGGAGACAGCTGGCAGATGGAAGAGTGGATTGGGTTTATTGCAGAGACGAAGAGAGAGAGAGAGGGAGAGCAAAAAAGAACATCTGACGTCACAAACTCCTATGCCACCTGTATCGCTTCTGGCACTTGGGGGTTGGTGCAATTCTCCTGATTCCTCAGGAAAAAATCCTCTTTTCCTTAATTCAGTGTGATTGGGTTCAGACCTTCACTCAGATCACTTCCTTGCCTTTACCCTGAATTCTTTAGTGTAGAACATAAGTTTTTGGAAGGTTAGAGCTTGCCTTTGTGAGAACTACAGAACTCTGCATGTAAAAGATGAACATAAAAAGGATGTTAGAATAAATACTAAAATATTTGTTTAAATTCTTACTTTTCTTGTGACTATAATCATTTCTTCATTCTGACTCTATCATAGTTCTTAAATTATTTTAGGTAAAGATTCGCTTTAAACTCTTGCAAAACCCATGACCACTGTTTTCAGAACAATTCATATTATATACACACACCTCTGCATATAATTTCAGGGGGTTTACAGATTCTAGAAAACCTAATAAACCCTAGTAGCTCAGGGTAGAAGTCTGAAATTTTAAAGTATAACTACATTTCTGTAAATATGTTGACATCAATATATTAATACTTTACTAAGGGTACTTCCTTTTTGATGGAATCCTATAGTGATTTGTTTTACAGATGAAAGAAACCTTCCTGAAACATAAAGATTTTTTTAAGATTTTTCACCTATAATTCTGAATTTTAAGGCATATAAATTTTTTAATACCTATATTATAGAATTCTAAGCGTGTGTCCAATTTAAATTGCTTGTGATTCCTTGGTTATGAGACTTCCTCACTGTATGTCTAGGCCAGAGAATGTTGTGATACAAACTTTTCATATGAGAACAGAAATCCACTGATGGAGGAGAATTTTTAAACTTAATATTAAATAATTAAAATCCATCTTCACATAGACATCTTAAATTAGGGTTGTTTACATCCTCTTTAATTACATGCAATTAAGAAGCTCTTGCAAAGCACTTATGCCCAGAGGGAGCCTTGTCTGCATTGACAGGATGACTCTTAACATAGAGGAGGCTGCCTTGGTGTGTTTAGAAGGGTTTCCCTTTGGAAGTCACGATAGGCACTCTTTTGTTTTTGCCACAGGAGGAAACAGATGCTGAGGATTTTCATTAAAAAAAGAAGACAGATGACATGGTCTGCCTGACAGTCCTGGACAGCAAGAAGGCTTCTCCGCTCTGCTCTACTTTCAAAACTCTTTTCTCATAGTGATACTGAAGCCAGATCACCTCATTCCTTGCTAAAAACCCTTTAGTGTCTTCCCACCTCACTGTATGTAAACCCTCAGTGCCTACCATGGTCAGCACACAGGAACTTCATTTCTTTATTATGACTTTTACCTTATTTCAAGCTGGCTTAGTTCTGGTTCAGTTGCCACAACTACTGAGGCATAGCATGCATTCATGCCCTTAGGACGTCAGGTTTGGGGCAGCATCAAACTGTCTTAAGAACAAAGCCTCAGGTTGGTTGATCAAGGGAACAGAGTTTCCTCAAACTAAAGATAACATCTTGACCTCGGTTGTGCTTCAGCCCTAGGTATGTGGAAGCAGAACAACTCTACTGAGCACAGCCTCATGAAACTAGACAGAAGACAGTATGGCTGACATCAGGACCTGATGCAGTGGTCAGCTGCTCCCTACCCTGGTCCCCACCAATCAGTAGAACCTGTGACCCTAACTCCATTAGTCACCATGGTTAATAATTTTCCCCCTATATTATCTGCCTCCATGTGGATCACTGGGGAGTAAGGTTTTAGAGTAATAGCATTTTCTCCAGGCTTGGAGCAATTTCCTTAAATAAACCTTTACTTTCTTTGCTGCAAACTCCTCTTTTCATTGTGTTGGGCTTTGATGCACATAGGCAAATGAACCTCCTTTAGTTCAATACCATTGGGGGCTGGCAAGGTCCTCATGCTGTGCATGATGATGCCTCTGCATCCCCCACCTGCGCCACTCTTTGTTGCTCTATCTCCTAATCCTTTTTCCCTGGCTCACTTGGTTCCAGACACATGTCTGTTGTCTGTGTGACATGTTTCATGGATATTTGCCTGGCTTGTTTCTTCATCTCTGTTCAGTATTTGCTCACATGCTGGCTTTCAGTGGATCCTTCCCTGTTACCTTCCTTAGTCCTTCTCGACCTTCCTCACCTTGACCCTGGATTTCCTACCTCACTTTCTTACTTTATTTTTTTGCCATGGCACTGATTACCATTTGATGTATTACATATTTTATTTTCTTAGTAAGTTTATCCTGTCTTTTAATGCTAAGGTATACATTCCAAGAAGGCACAGGTTCTAACTGTTTTTTTTAACCCTCTCCCCAGCTTCTATAAGATGATCCTAAGTAGTTGCTCAGTAAAGATCTGATGAGTGAATGAGTTATCGAATGAATGAATGGGCCTCATGGGATTTTCTGATTAAATTAATTGCAATTTTTAGTTTGTTTTAAATATGTTTTAATCCTCACCTGAGCATATGTTTATTTAGCTTTAACTTATTACATTTTAAAAAGTTTTTCCTTTTTTTAAAAAAGATTTTATTTTTAGAGACAGGAAGAGAGGGAGAAACAGAGGGAAAGAAACATGAATATGGGAGAGAACATCACCCACAGGATGTCAAATGGGACTTGGGCCAAAACCCAGGCATGTGCCCTGAACAGGAATCCAACTGGTGACCTGTTGGTTCATAGGCTGCCACTCAATCAACTGAGCCACACCAGCCAGGGTGAGAATATATTTATTGATTCCATAGAGAGAAGAAGATGGAGAGAAAGAGAGAGAGAGAGAAGAAGGGGGAAGAGAAGGAGGAGGAGGAGAAAGAAAAAGAGAAAGAAAAGAAAGAAAGGAAAGAAAAGAAAGGAAAGAAAAGGAAGGAAAGAAAAGGAAGGAAAGAAAAGGAAGGAAAGAAAAGGAAGGAAAGAAAAGGAAGGAAAGAAAAGGAAGGAAAGAAAAGGAAGGAAGGAAGGAAGGAAGGAAGGAAGGAAGGAAGAAAGAAAGAAAGAAAGAAAGAAAGAAAGAAAGAAAGAAAGAAAGAAAGAAAGAAAGAAAGAGAAAAGAAAGAAAGAAAGATCTATATGAGGGAGAGAGAGAAACATCTGTGTGAGAAAACATCGATCCATTGACTCTTTTTTTTTTTAGTGGATGGGAGACCTTTTGACTCTTGTTCACACCCTGACAGAACTACCAGGGACCTACGTATGTGCCCTGACCTGGGTCCAACCTGCAAAATTTGGTGTATGAAATGATGCCCCAACCAACGGAGCCACACGGCCAGGGCAGATTATTAAATTTTTAAACAATTTATTTTATTTCTTGGGGATTTGATCTGGTCTTTGCCTGTCAACTGCAAAGGATTTTATTTAATTGTGGCTGAACCACCTTGGGCTAAAGCAGGAACTTTATGATTTGGTAATAATTGTTTATATATAAACAATAAGGCCATTCAGTATGACCCCACTGTTTACAACAGTGTAAATTAAATTCAGGAGAAAAACCAATGCATTTGAAGAAGTGATTAGGAATCTTAAGACAGAAATGTGGAGTTTGAGGATGATATTGGCAAAGAAAATAGGCCTTGAGTCAGTCCTCCTCCTTTTTTGATCTGATTAGTAATCATTAAAAGCTCAAACTGAAAGTGGATAAACTAGAAAGTACAAGGAAATACAATTTTATTTCATGTTTAGCAAAGTCTCAAGAGACTTTGAATACAGAAGGGCTGCAATATGTTCTGATTTCTGGATGGTGAGTTCTTAAATCAGAGAGAAGAGAGGCTTGCTTTATTGTTAGGGATTGGTTTGTGTTGGAACAGTGTAAGAGGCAAAAGATGAACAAGCTTTAGGAAACAGAACTTTTTGCTATAAAACTACTCTTGGCTAATCCTTTTCTAATTACAGCATGCAGTGAGTGATGGGAGAAACTCCGGAGGGATCAGAGTTCTAACTCTGAACCATAGTTTGTTGTATATGAAACACCTACATCTTTTTCTAAGGATCAAAATTACCAGGCACCTAGAATTGGAGCATATTCATTGGCATTCTTTGGGTTATGATGATTCTATTTTTACAACCAAAACTTAGAATATGAGCTCTGGCAAGAGTATTGGAAGTACAGCTGTATGCTGTTCAACATATGAAACATAAGCTGCTCCAGCAGCTACTTGTCAATGGGCTGTCTTTCCTCTACTAGTGAGAGTCTGTTAGATTGGGTCATTCTGAAATTTTAAGGGACTTTGTTAACTCCTAGTCAAATGGATGTTTCTACAGTGGCAATTTCAGCAACTGATTTTCCTTAAAAAGGCAGGGAATTTAGTAATAACTACTTAGGTAACCCTGATAACTTCAGGGTAAGTTAAATGACCTTGTGGAATTTCATGTAAAATCAAATGAGAAGAGCAATTTGCTTAGTTTGACTTTGTGATTTATTTAATTTCTCTGTTCAGTTTTACACTCCAGGGATTTGTGAAGCTATATAATCTGTTGGTGATTATTCACATAAATGAGTTTATAGATCCTGCAAGGACAAGCTTTGTATTTGCTTTCTATGAGCAAATGTTATCAAATTTACTGGCATATAAAAGAATTTAGATCAGTGGTTAAACTGGTGAGACATTAAATTAAATTCTCTTTTTGTATTGTAAAATACAAATGACATATTATTAGGTCATTTAAATAAAGGGACTGAACTGATTTGTCAACACACCTCATACTCAGATGCCTAAGAATAAATACACGGTGTTCCAAATTTTAAATGAATGTCAAAGAAAAAGAATCATTTCACTAATGCCAGGGCCACATGCCTGCCTTCCTTCCTTTCATCCCTCCCTCCCTCCCTCCCTCCCTTCTTTTCTCTCTCTCTTTCATTTGGTGGGGGCTGGCATATTCAGCCTGTTCGAATCTGTTTTTCCAAAGAAGTAGTATGTTTCACTTGAATATTTAGCTTGTGTGTTTAGATACTCCTCCAAGCTTATACCACATTAACTCTCCTCTTGGCATTGTGGATAATTGTTACCTATTGTTAAAGAAATCAACCCCTGTTGATAGTCATTTTGGAATATAGAGTTGCCCACATGAGAAGCAGTTAGATAGAAAATTAGCACCTGTAATTTTAAACATTTATCCTGGAAGGTTTGGTTTGGAAGCTTTTATTTGGAGCCACTTCTTTCTTCTGGAATCATAATATAAATGTTGTAATGTGACTGTAAGTCTACATGAGTTTCTCCTGTAGTTCTGGCTTCATGTTTCCTGGAAAATGCTAGATTGTATTTTTGAGGATTCTCCCTTCCAGGTCTCACAGAAAAAAAATTGAGAATGCTTTGTAGCCTATATTTTCAGCTATACCATTTACTCTAAACCTGTGCAAATATGTTTGACCATTTTTTTTTGCAAAATATTATAAGAGCCCAACAGAAATTTAGCTTTTTATAAAACTTAGGAAAATAAACACCACCGTGAGCAAAGACTCCTGAAAGAATGTGGACTAATTTCTTTATAGGAGATGCAGAATGACATAGTGCATAAAAGCTTAGATGCCATTTTGTTATTGTGAAAATGTGTTTCATATAAGCAATTACTGAAGATTTGATAGTTACTATTCTTATTAAGTATTATGACTTTACTCAGAATTCACTAGATAGCTGAACACATTGCACGTATTATTGCACATATATACTAAGAGCACTGAAAGTTATCATTTTATACAATTACTTATTACCAAACTTTTTTCTTAAATATTTTTTGTCAGTGAATCCATAAATAATCAATATTTTCACGTGGCCGAGATGAGGTTTAGAACATGAGCATGACCCGCGTGCCATCATGTGAGGGATATCCTGAAGAGGGACGCTTCAACACGCGTAGTCCTGGAGGTGGGGTTTAGGGGCAGTAATAACACGGACCATTTTGCAGGGAGGAAGGGTAAGCGCCAGCCCTCAGGAATGATTCTCTTTCTGAAAGAAATCATCAGGTAATCTTTTCATTAGGTTGTTAGTATTAGAAGTAAATGGTTCATAAGTGTACCTTAAATCATTCCGAGGAAATACCTGTTTGAGTCAAACTACAGTATTCAAATACTACGTAGCAAACCCAACTCTTCTGGGTACTAAATTGGTTGGCCCTTTTTACCTCAGCATCTATCCTTTATGAAATGAAGTAAAGACTGAAAAAAAAAAAAAAAGAACAAGCTATTAGGAATGTTTTCTCCAACGCTAAGTATAAACTTTGACTGGGAGTCACAGTGGTTTCAGCCCAGTTAACTGACACCAGTAACGTATGCAACCAGAACAAAGGCTGGGGGTCTTCCTGCTCCAACACTGTAGATTCTTCAAAGAATCAGCAGGAGTTCCTTTGCCCAATACAGTGTGTACTAATTCCCCAGCAATTTCACCCATGTTGCAAATGATACAGGGTCTCTCATACAATAACCCTCCTATCACTCAGAACAATTTCCTAAAGTGTCTATTTTCTTCAACACTCTTAAAACAAATATTTATTACTTTGTATTGGATTGTGCTAGAAGTCAAAGGGCAGAAGGATAGGCCATCCCAAATATGACTAGGAGTTCAGGACATGCCACCCTAAAATATACAGCTTTGTATATTGATTATATTGACCTATAGGCACTTGAAAAACTGTAAATACAGGGAGAAAATTTCTCTGAATTCCACTTATCGGCTTCAAAGAAAACATGTGTTTCCCCAGGAGTTCATCAACAAGGAAAGATTGACTCTTGTCAAGGGAGAAAAGACTAGAAGTCGACACCACACCCAAACTTTCTCAGAAACTGTCATTTCTCCCATTTAGTCTTCTAAGGGCCCATTCGCCTTTCCTAAAAATCATCTCTTCTCCTCCATGAGGCCTACATTCTTCTATTAAGCCTCTTCCTCCTTTCCTAGTAAGATGGTATTTAAGCGTGAGTTCTAAAGCCCCCTCGTTGGGTTACTTATCTTTTTCCCCTGAGTCTTGTTTTATATGAGATACACATATTAATAAACTTCTACTTTTCTCTTGTTAATCTGTGTTTTATTACAGAAGTCTCAGCCAAGAACAGAGAAGAGTAGAGGGAAATTATTTTTCCTCTGCTACAGAGCTGAGGTCAAAGCCCCAATCACGAAACATGCAAATATTACATAATAGGGTGTGATCAGAGCTCCAATAAAAGGAAATTTTATGAGAGGCCTTTGATCCCCACTGTGCTGGTGAGGAAAGTGTGGGCACAGGGAAGCCTTCTTGAGGAGGTACCTCTGCAATTACATTGGAAGGATGGGGTTCATTTCCCACATGATTCAAACAAGGGGAGATCAAGACAGGGCACAGGTACATGGGAGAAATAGTATTATCACAGAAACAAAATAGTTTTGATACGATTTATTGTGAATGGGAAAAATGCAATCATAATTTAAAAGAAATAATCCCCGAAGAGGACAAATCTGTTTATAAGAAAAGGGATCACACATAGCTTGAAGATAAATGCAATGACATTTTTCATTGCTCTCCTACAGTGTAGAAAAATGAAACTTATTGGTGCCTTTATATCAGTATGCTGAAATATGAAATGAGTCATCACCAGAGTAAGTATGGTTGGTCTCCTGAAAGTAAAAGAGGGTAGAACAGTGATTTGAAAAGAACACCCTAAAGAAGTAGGGGACAAAACAGGGGGAAAGGATGGTACATCTGTGATTGGGAAAGCTTTTTGGGAAGAAAAAATACATCCTATTTCAGTGTAATCAACCTGAGACAGCAGAAATTAACCTTTTTTAAAAAAATGAATATGTATTCTTTGATTCTTAATAATGAATCAATATTGGTAATGCCATAGTTTATTAATGCTTCTCCATTTACTTTTTAGAAATACCAAAGTAGTTTTTAAATGTGCCTCTTAAGCGTATTTAAAAGATATCACATCTGCTATTGTTTCTTGCTGCAGTGAAAAGAGCTGGCAGCTGGATCCTTCTCGATAAGATTCAGCTGCCTTTTCTTCTCAATAACTGTAGAACCAAATATAGGGATTACTTTTATAAATATGTAATTATGAATTTGTTCAGATTCTGATTAATAATTCATCCCCAACTCCTGTAACATTATGTTATGAATGTTAAACAACTGGATGAGTTAAAATTTGATATTTAAGGAGATTAAGGGGAATATTGTGAATATATTTTAGTTTCCATGGCTGCCTTGTAAAATATTAGCAAAGTATAATTTGAAATAAATTTATTTCTCTTACTGAAGCCACATATCCATGTATTTCACTCAAGAAAGGTCATTGTTCTCTGTGGCTTTTAATACATGTTTGGACTAGTACAATTCAACGGTATTGTTTTGATCTGAAACAATGCTGCCTATTTGTACTAGAAAGGAGAACCAGGTAAAGCATATTCCTCCCTCTCCCCCTTTTTAAACACAGACTCTGCAGTCTACTTGAAAATTTCTGTAGTATAACAAAGCAGTTAAAAGTTAGAGTTTGTGCATTCAAATCCTTGTCCAGCCTCTTGCAAGAAATTACTGAATCTCTCCCTGCCTCACCTGTAAGTAGGAATAATAGAAATCTTTCCTCCACAGGATTATTATGAAAATTAAACAAGCCAACCAGCAGAGCGAGGGGTTCAGTGTATAAAGCATCACTTTGAGGAGACATCAAGGGCTGGGGGATTCTTGCTAAAGGCAGGCCAAGCACTTAGACATCAGAGGCAGGAGATGAAGAGCTTGGTCAGATACCGAGGATGGCGGATTGTCTTTAGACCCGCACAGCAGAATTGTTTGCTAAGACTGGGTTGGTGAGCAGGGCAAAGACGAGAGTGGTAGGGGAGTAGAGGCCTGGTCATAAAGATGGCTCAGAGGAGCTCAGCCACAGTGCTGTTAAGGAGAGTCTTTGTCCACGTGCGCACGTGTGTGCACACTGGCGATGAAGCCCAGGGCAGAGGCAAATAGGATTTCTTATTCAAAAGTTAAGAATTTGAAGATAGCAACAAAAGAGCATTAAACCCAAGCCATGTCCTGCTAAGTCTGTGGCCTATGTCATTGCACAGGTTGCATGTCCCTATTGCTGGCCCAAGGTAGGAGCCATAGGAAGCATGGGACCTACTTTAAATGAAAAGCCAGAGTGATATGCAATTATTTGGGTGAAGTTATAACAGTAAAGCTTACCTGAAAATTGTCTTAGTTGTGTTTCTGAATCAATAATGGCCTGATTATAAGAGAAAAGCTAAAAGAAATAAATATAGGGGAAGCTTATATTACATAAGGACATCTCACATATAGTCGTAGCTATGATCATTTTATGTGAATACCACCTTTTAAAATGCATTTGTCTATATTTGAGGGCCCAGTTTTTAGTCATAATCTGTTCTTGATACTTGAATTTTTTGTAGAGTACCTGGAAAAGTTAGAAAAATGCTTTTAATGCTTGTTTGTTTTACCTTGCTATTACTTCCCCTGTTGGATGAAGAATAGAATCCAAGCTTCTTATTAGGGTTTGTAAGTCTATATTAGTTAGGATAGTGCTAGCTGCTATAACAAATACCCGTCTCCCAACCAAGGTAATTAATGCAGGTAAAGTTTTCAGGGATCATAAGCTTTTCCAAGGGAGTGACACTAAAAAACTTGTCATTGACTTATTTTTTACTAAATTTGCCAACACTGATTCAAGAAACAAAACAGACCTCTTCCAGGAATGTACTGCTATGTCTCAACCAATCCGAGTTGTGGTTCCTTATTTATCTTAGTAATTGTTGCCTCTGCTTTGCCCAGACAATTTTTTTTTTTTTTTTTTGCTTAGTGCCTCAGACAAAAGAGAATGGAATTTACTTGTTCCTTCAGGTATGGTTTGATCTAGAATATACAGCATCATGGCAGAACTATGGCTACAAAAATTCTACACGCTAAATATCTTTACAACATTGTTCAGAAAAAGAGTAAGGACTTCTTCAGGCAGTTCTCTGAGGTGATCAAGAAAGACACTGCCTTCACAGACATCCACTATGTATTGAGCCACATGGGTCATGTTCCCATCTGGGAAATGATCAGCATGGCCAGGGGTGTGCAGTTTGCCTCAATACATCAAGATTTCCTCTGCCTCTCTGCACTAGGAAGCATCCTTGGGAAGCACATGGGCCACTTGGAGTGTTAGAGAGGTGCCCAGCAAGTTGACAGAATCATGACAGTGGAAAGAAAACAAAACAAAACAAAACAAAACAGGAGTCAAAGACAGTGTCTAGTTTTATTGTAGGAGAAACTGGAAGACACCATCAGGGACAAGCAGATAGAGAAACAGGGAATTTAACGGTGAGCACACTGGAGGCTGTTTATGTCACTGTGTGGAAATGGAAATACTGGTTATGACACAAGTAGTGTCTGCACGGGGGTGGGGGGGGGGCTGGTGGTGGCAGTGAACCAGAATCTGATGGTTTCAGGAAAGAAAGAGGAACTGTGGTCATCCCCCGCCTGCACGGGTCTGGATTACTGTGATAGGGAGGAGTAAGTGGGTGGTTCAGTCAGATGGAATGAGCTTCTAAGAAAATTGGAGGAACGAAAAGAGCACCTACCCACCTCCAAAGACAGTAATGTGCAGAGTATGGAAGGGAAAAGCCCCACTGCTTAGATAGAGGCCGTGTCCTGAAGACAGAGCCAGCTTTCAGTCAGAGCAGCCAGGTAAAGGGAGGTTCAGAGAGCAGTGTGTGAATATGAGGGGTTTGCTTATGCAGAACCATGGCTTTCAGAGGCCCTGTTTGTACCCCAGACTGACACTGATCTACTAACTCTCTTGGTAAGTATGAGCCTAGTGCATGCTTGTCTCTGTCTTTCAAACACGTGCACACACAGATCCTTCACTGCTTCTTGGAACATGTGCCTGCAGTGTGTGTGTGTGTGGCTCAGGGAGCGGCACTTGGGCCCTGCTCAGCCGCAGCTGCTTCCTGCAGAGGGTGTCACCATGTTCAGTTCAGGCCTGTGCCTAGACCAAGGCTTCCCTAAAACATTCACTTTTCCCTAGTCCGTGCGCAGAGCAGTCGGGCTTGGGTTCTGTGTTCTTGGATATCCCTGAACCTCCTAAGCTGTATCTGCCTTTCTAGTTTTCCTCCTCTACCAGCCCTTCACTAGGCTTTGAGTTTAAAGAAGAAGGTGAAACCAGTTATATCTCACCCCTTAATCTGCCCATTATCTTTCTCTCCAACCTTTCTGCCAAAACACATGTAGCCACTCTCTCCAAAGCAAGATTTTATTCTCCTTTTATTCCTTTGAAGTGGATGTTTTTCTATATTACATCTTTCTTCTTTCCTCTTTTAGGCAGTAAGTCCTGTTGGCCCACACCCAATGGCACAGGCTTAAAGAGAAAGGGAAATCTGTATTAGAAAGAAATAAAATATAGCTGAAGGCTTTTAAAACTCTCATCCCCATCACATACCTCTCAAGAAGGCATATGCACGTATAGAGCAAAAATGCTTGTTTTCATAAAGGTTAATCTGGAAGTAGCTCTATTATAGGGTAATGTTCTATTAGTTGTATTTCTACATTTACTTAAAAGGATACAAAAACAATGTTCACCCAAAAAGAGTTCTCCCTGCCTATCTTCCTAGTACTTTGAATTACTCACAGTTTATAGTGCCTGTTTATTGCCTCCCTTTTCCTCTTTAATTGCCCTTTTATTGTGTGTGAATAAATATTTTTACTACCATTGTGGTTCCCTGACATTTTTCCTGCATAAATGGGTTGAATACAGGCTTGGGACTCTAGACACTTTCTAATTCTTTGTCTGCTACTGACTCTCTGGTTAATTTTAAGGCCATCAGCCTGTTTGTTCCTTGAAGAAATGGTTACTCAGCACTTTTCCTACAGTGTGTTATCTCTCAGCATCTTATTCCCAGAGCTGGCGTTTCCCTTATCAGTAAATGGAAAGGGTTAATCAAGGTAATCTCTAGGGTTCACTTCAGCTTTTAGTCTTTGTGCTGGGTGTTTACCTTATATTTTTTCCCTCTAAATGTTTATAAACCATGAGCTCATAAAATTAATTTATTGCTGATATAAAACCATTGACTTCATTAAATATAAATATGCAAGCAAGTACACTTTTGCTTCCTTTATTGTTTTCCTCCTTTTTAATTTTGTACAGAGAATGACTTCGTAACTCCCTTTTCTCTTTTTTGCGGAAAACTTACCTACAGCAACATTCAATGCATGTCTGTTAATTACACCTCATCGATCCACTTCCTGTGCTTCTTTGAGGTGAGGATAAAAGGCAAAACTGAGGAGCTTTTGCTGCGGGTTGCCTGTGGAGAGATGTGCTGAGCGAAGCCAGAGGAGGCTGCCCTTTCTCAGCCCTGCCAGAAGCCTTCAAATGCTGCTTTCTGCATTGCGCACTGGGGATTGTCCACCTTCAGTTCTTACGAGATTCATTTACCTGCAAGACTGGAAAATACCAATATTCTAAGGTTAATAGACTGACGTGACTTGTGAAAACTGCCCTCACACCTCACAAAGCCTGTGGTGGAGAAGAAGTGCTGAGCAGAATGTACCATACCACGGGGGTCTCCAAATGGGGCTCTCGGACCAGGTGGTACCCAGAGACAAGCAAGACTGACAAGGCTGGGGTTTGTCACAGGATGTTAATAACTGTCATATTGCCAGTGACTGGAGAGCATCTTGCCTTTGCCATGGGGTTTTCTTTAATGATATGTAAATGAGAGCAACACTCTAATTCCCTCCAGGTTCCTGGGAGTGTCTGTGTTAAGAACTCCCATTCTAGTGGCAGTTAAATATTGCAGAGGAAGGATGAGGCAGGCAGCTGCCTTCCCCTAAGAGAAGTCCCAGAAGACTTTGTTCCAGTAACAACTGATCATTAAGGAAAGTCCAGAGTCAGGGTTCCCCGAGAGTGCTTAGGGTCCCTGAGGGTGCTAGAGCACCTTTCAGGGCTCCGGGCTGAATTCCTCTGGCTGCTCTCCACAGAAACTGAGAGCTACCTTGATGCTAATTATCTGATGGCAAGTTCACAGGCTGTCAGTGACCATCGTGCCTGAGTGGCCTTGCTGAAGGGTAATGGGGTTTAATTGTTCTTTGCAGGGGTATGATATGGGGATGCTGAGGGTGTGAACGGTGGGGGGTATGTTATGAAGAGGTGTTAGGTAGACAGGGAGGAATCAAAATATATATTCATCTATGGCGTGGGATGGTACTGCTTAAAATAACAGGCTGATGTTCCCCGAAGTATTTTAAAGCTAAACTTAAAAGAATTGCAATAGGTTTTATTTCTTTTTTCTTTGCATTTAGTGGTGTTTGCTGAGGATTTCTTCCTAGGAAGAGCTGGGAAGGATGCCTGTCTCAGCCAAGTCCCCATCATTCAGCCGAGAAAGAAGGCTGAGTGGTTCAGCATCCAGCTCTTTGTCCATCTCCCATCCCACCACCTTTGGCATTTCAATCTTTTTTTCGCACATAAGTGGAATGAGTTTGACAGTCTCATTTGTGTTTCTCGTGAATTTCTGTCCCTGTCAGGAGAACACATCTTGCCCACAAAACACAAAGTGAATGTAGCATGTGACACCGTCAGCAATCTCTATGCAGCCCTGCACGAGAGGACAGTAGAGTGAGTTGAGGGCTGCTTACAGGGAAACTCTTTAGCGCTGGCCACCTTGCATGAGTGTGTGTCTCCCCTCATGACTAGAACCAAAACATTAATCCCCTTGGTGGGTAAATGGAGGCAAAGGAATTTTTCTTAAACTGTGTGCTTTAGTATTGCCCTGGGGTGAGATAAGGCCACAACAGCTGTGTCTCTCTGTTCTCCTTCCTTGCTTCTCTGAAGGGGGTGCAAGTTCTGGCAAGGCCAATTTGTTTGTTCATTTTTCATTTTTTTTTTAAAGATTTTATTTCTAGGGAGGGGGAAGGGAGGGAGAAAGAGAGAGGGACATCCATGTGTAGTTGCCTGTCATGTGCTTCCTACTGGGGATCTGGCCCAGAACTGAGGCATAGGCCCAGACTAGGAATTGAACCAGTGACCCTTTGGTTCACAGGTCGGCACTCAATCCACTGAGCTACACCAGCCAGGGCTCATTTTTCATTGTAAACCATGTATTTGAAAGCTTAATTAGTATTATGGGAAACAAGACACAGTTTCTGAACACAGTCCCTTCAGGACTAAGCTCTGGTCTAAAGTCCTGGGAGACGTGAGATCTGGATGGAAACCTGGGCTGCACTTTCCAACAGCTAAATCATTCCAACCACATAACGTTGGGAATGGCCTAAAAGTCAACTAAAATCACTGCTTGGTTAAAAAAGTTAGAAGTGTCAATTTAACAAACATGAGATACTATTTGTCTACTATTGTCTACTATTGTCTACAAACATGTCTACTATTTGTTCCATGTCTGTTAACAATTGCACATATTTATTGGAAAGCTAAATTCACCAAGTGTATACTGAGCTAAAGGAAGTTTGGTAGTTAGCTAATCATCTATTTTACACAATTCTCTGAATGTTCATTTAAACTCCAACATCCTTAAGTTTTTGAACTACTTTTGACATAATAATTTTGTCACTTGCTGAAAGCCTTCATAACTTAAATAATTAAAAAAAAGTCTTGCAGGGAAGCAATGACAATGATGTGAGTAATTAAACTGCTGCTTTAAGACCTAAAATGCTACAGGTAACATCTCTGAGGCATTTCCCCATGACGCTGTGGCTCTTCACCTGCCAGGTGATGTAGAGATGAAGTTGGAAGGTGCTGTTATGGGATATAATAGGAATATTGTCTAGAGGCTGCTTTCAGAGTACTATAAGCATTTCTTTAGCATTCCAGTTTATGAGGGAAGATAAATTATATCTGAGATATAATTTTAGACTGATCTGAATACAGTGCTCCTGCTCTGCCTCATGAAATTGTAGTTATCTTCATCCTCATCATCATTTTCATTTTGAAGGTAATAGGATTGGGAATCAATGAATTTTGAGTCAATTTCCTACTATAAATCCTTATTCAAAGGAGTTGCTATAATGTGAGTAACATTAAAGCCATATATGTTACATTATTTTTTTTTGCAAGTCCATTTTAAAACTTCTTGGGTGGTGAAGATTTAGACTTTTAAAAAGCAAATACCAAGAACCTTTGACTGACTTAAATCTAGCCATCTGTCTAGCTCAATAGGTTCCTATGAGAAACAATTACATGTTTGTATATATGTGCATGTATATCTACAACCTTAGTCTTGTAATGAAAGCCATCTGTCCTTTAATTCTAGAAAAAGCATATATATATATATATATATATATATATATATATATATATGAAGTTCCTTTTATTTAGTGACATTTGTAACTTGAAATTGAAATAGACTATGTGGATGTCACTTATGAAGCATAATAAAATAAACATCTGTGATAGGGAAGGTTCACATTGGAGGATGAAAGACTGAGGGTCCTGGAGAGATGGAATATTTGAAGGAGAAAGGGTTTAAAGAAATAAGGATGCAACGAGCTCATAGATGCTCCCCTCTCATTTTTTCATCCTGTTTAAAGTGTATTCAATATTTCACACAAGCATAACTTTTTACTGGACTACTGGCTTTTGGTGAATCCTGCCTGGTCTCTGCTATATGATATGAAAATCGTCTTGGGGAATAGCTTTTAAAAATAACAACATATTGATCTTGTATCACTTTACATTTTTTTCTCACAGGTATATCTTCCTCCAGAAAGTTGAACATTTTTAAAAGAAACTTATGTAAAGTTATACCTCACGTGGCCCTGGCTGGTGTGGTTTAGTGGATTGAGTGCCAGCCTGTGAACCAAAGGGTCTCCAGTTTGATTCCCAGTCAGGGCACATACCTGGGTTGTGGGCCTGGTCCCCAATTGGGGGCACATGAAAGGCAACCACACAATGACCTTTCTCTCCCCCTCTTTCTCCTTCCCTTTCTCTAAAAATAAATAAAATCTAAGTAAAAAAATATACCACATGTGTAATTTTACATTAAGTAAGGATTTTCTTGTTTTAAAATATTTTTAGTGCAAGTAATCTGCTTCCCTTTGTTTATAGAGCATACTACCAATTTGTAAACAACAGGACAAATTATATAAGTCAGTCCTTTGGTTGAGTTGTGTCTGCTTTCACTGTGACTTCTAGATTAACCACTATAGTCTGATACAGCGGGGCTGGCACCTAATAGACCTGCTTCCTGCCTACAGGAAGTCATTTAGCATTGTTGGCTTCATTCACAGCCAGTTAAGGACTTTAAATTAAGGTTTCAACTAGCTAAGTCACTGTAGTTTCTTCTTGTTAAAATTTAAAAAAAAAGGCAAAAAAGAAAAATCTGTTTTGCCTTTAGTCTTCATTGGTTAGGCCTTAGCTATATCCTTTTAATCAACATTTCCTACTTCAAAATTGAGTATTTAGAGTCTCACTTTAAGCACACAGTGGACTGAAAAGAAATGCTATGAATATACATGGATTTATAGGCGGGACCATGTACAACCTATTTCAAACAGACTGAGAGCCCTTTAAATAAAGAAACCCCTGGGTTTCCTCTGATTGCTGTGGAAAACACATGTAGGTAGGTCTGCTTCTATTGTTGTTAAATTCTATTCTTGCTAACAAAAGCCATATCTATTAGTTTTTTCTGAATAAGCTCTGGCATTTTACAAAGAAATGCATCCTTGGCTTGGGTCATAAAAGACTTTCTTGGTGAGCAGTGAAAGATATAGTTACCAAGGTGTTTTATTACTACATGGTTGGAATTAATCTGTCCCTGCTTTATGCTTCCTTAGCACGCTGTAAGTGCCTCTATTATAGCACTCATCACCATCTGCCTCCATTCTGAATTGTTAACGTATATTTTTAGATTATGAGCTCCTGAAGGGCAAGGACCATACCTTTTTCATTTTATATGTCCGCTAAGGCTATATGCAATGACTTGCATTGAGTTGATGCTAAATAAATAGTTATTAAATTGACTGAGTAGGTGGTGTATACTTAGAAATAAAGTGCTTTTCTTTGAAAGAAATGTCCTATTCAAAAATCCTGGTTGCCAGAAAAATTTTAAAACAACAAACAGGCTGAAATATTAGGGGGGACTTAGTAGAGCAAATGTACTCTTTTGGCCAGTTTTCTGTGGTGTCAAATTTTAATATACATTAACATATGCTATTTATATGGTATATTAGTCAGAGTTCTTCAGAGAAACAGAACCAATAGAATATATATAGAGAGATGTATAGAAAGGGTTTGTTATGTAATTATGTAGGTAGAGAAGTGCCGCAACCTGCCATCTGCAAGCTGGAGGCCCCAAGAAAGTTCATAGTGCAGTTCAAGTTCAAACCTGAAGGGAGCCAATAGCAGAAGTTCCAGTCTGAGTCTAAAGACTGATAATCAGGAGTTCAAGGGCAAGAGAAGATAAAAAAGGCTCAGCATAAGCAAGAGAGGAAATTTGTGCTCCCTTCACCTTTTTGTTTGATTCAGGCCTTCAAGGGATTAATTGATGCCACCCACTTTGGTTAGGATGATCTTCTTTACTCGGTCTACTGATTTAAATGCTTGTTTTCTGGACACACCCTCACAGACTCACCCAGAAATAATATTTTACCGGCTATCGAGGCATCCTTCAGCCCAGTCAAGTTGATACATAAAATTAACCATCACATATGTATTACGGCATAGACACTTAAACTTTGGAGTCAACCTACCCTGAAATCTAATTGTTTTTACTCTCTTCCCAGATATCTGATTCCATATGATTTGCCTAACTTCTGTGAGCCACAGTTTCTTAAGTGTAAAATGGGAATAATGGTATCAGTGTCAAGGAGTTCTTGTGAGGCTCAATTAGAGTATGTATAGAAATTAGCACATTCTGGGAACTGAAGAAACAGTGTCACCTTCTGTTTTCTTTTCTTCCTGTAATCTTATTTTTTCATAAATTATGATATTTATATGTGGGAAAGGTTTTTTTTTCCAAAAATGATTTATAGAACCCTAACTATGTCAGTGGCCTTGGCCATGATGAACATTGGAGGGACAAAGATAACTAAGAGACATATAGCAACACTCCTGGTTGAGTGTGGAGTAGTCAGTTGAGAAGATAATGTCAATGTAATGCCGTGTTAGAACTGTGCTTCGGTACTACAGGAGTGGAGAGGATGAACCTCTCACTCTATCCTATGGTCTTAGGAAAGGCTTCCTGGAGATGATGATGTCTGAGCTTATTTTGGACCCTTAAGTAGAGTTAGGCAAGAAGAAGAGAGAGGTATATTCCAAACACAGGGAATGGTGTGAACCAAGGCAAAATCAGCATAAACCATGCTCTCAGTTGCAAACTACTAGAATATAAAGTTAGATAGGTTATGGTAGAAGAAGGGATACATAGGGAATAGTTCATGGGGATATTGACTAGCCCTGCTAAGGAGTTTTGACACTGTACTGTAGGCCAGTGATTTTTAATTTATGTTAAACAAAGAGGGTCTTCCCCCACCCCACCCCCCTAAAAAAAAACAGAAGCCTGCAAAGGAACCTCAGGTAATAAGTAGAGAGTAAGATACCTCACGTTCTGCCATCTAGGATATACCAATTTCTCATTCTCCCCTGCAGGGACCATTGAAGCCATTCCAAGGAAATGGAAGGATTTCAAGCACCTAGCTTGAAAACCATGGCTGCAGAGGATGAGGAATGCCTAGGAAGTTTTAAGCAGGTTGTAAAATGAAATGGAAGTGGCAATAGAAGTCCTTTGGGCACTGAACTTGAGTTTTGAACTCTGCAAAATATTTCTACTTGCCATCAAAGTACCATCTCAGTTATTACAGGGCCTTTTGAGGTCAAAATCTTTGTACATAAAGAAGAGAGTTGTTCCACATGTCGATACCAGATGACTTGGTTGGCTGCAGTCGTTTATCTGAGCGCTATTTCAGATCTTGCTGGTAGGTTCTGTGCCAGGTTTCAAAGGTAGTGTTTAAACATTGTACCTACTTTCAGGGATCTCATAGTCTGGAGAAGGTGACAAGAGGTAAATTAAATAATTTAGTGATTTGCAAAATTAGGTAATTTAGTAATTATTATTTATAATAGTACAGTCATTTTTCAGTATCTGCAGGAAGACTGATTTCAGGACCCCCCTCACAGACCCAAATCCATGGATGCTTAAATCCCTTATTTGCATATAATCTACAAACATCCTCTTGAACACTTTAAATAATATCTAGATTACTTTTAATACCAAATACAATATAAATATTATATAAATATTTGTTATACTTTATAATATAGGAAAAAATGACCAAAAAAGACTAGGTGTTCAGTACAGACACAACGCTCATAGGCCTAACTACACAGCACATATTAGCAACAATGCTATACTTTTCCCCAAAATACTTTTGATCCACAGTGGTTTGACTCCATGGATATGGAGAGCTGACTATAATTGATACAAAAATGTCAGTTATTGTGTATATAGTGGGGAAATCCCCCCAACAGGAGTTAATAATGGAGTGGAACCTGAGACTGAAAGAAGTCAGCTAGGGAGACATGAGGGGAAGAGCAGTGTGGGTAAATAAATTAGAGACCAAGGAAGCAGCAAGGGCACAAGCACATCAGAGCAGGGCACATTAGAAAGACCTCAAGTTCATCATTGTGGTATGTGAAGGTTATCCCCAGATGTTTGGGTCAGGGATCAGTCAAAGAGTATTATGGAATTTATCATAAGATTTAGATCTTGTACAATTATAGGAAGTAAAAGTCAAAAAAAGAGAGTTAAAGGACAAGAGAAATGTCACTAACCAGTCCTAGTATAGAGCTGGCAAAAAAAAAAAAAAATCTGTGAGAAAGGAAACAGTTTTTGGAGTAGAGCTGCAAAGAAAAGCTGGTATAAAAGTCTATGGACATTTGTTAATCTTTGTGGCTGCCACCTTCATGGTTTTCAGTAAAGTGTCCACTTGTCAGGCCAAGGCCACTGTCATTCAGCACAGTTGGCAGGCAGGAAGGAAAGCTGGCAGTGGAATGGAAAGAGGCCAAACTGGAACTTCCTAGCATGTATGCACCTGTCTCTCATGGTCTTCACAATGCAATGCTGGTTGCTTCATTTCCCCCTCTCAAATCTCTCATGATTTCACATTCACTTAATTCTCACCTGTGTTCTATATGAATGGGGCCTCTAGAAAAAACAGTCCCAGTGTCAAGCACACCAGGGCTGGTGGTATCTAACTCTTGAAATATTGGCATGGACCTGATCACAAAAAAAGCCATATTTCCTAAGTAAAAGAATTTGATCCTTATCCTGAAACTATTTCATTGTCATTTATAGCTTTAATCAAGAAAGTAACATGACCAGACTTGCATTTAGACTATGAAGGGTGAATTGTTAAGGCTTGGGGTGGCAGGTAGGGATGTCATGTGTCAAAACAAAGAGGCTGACACGAGACTATTGTGCTCATTATTGGGACGACTGTGTAAATGACAATGTGTACATTACTTTGGGAATTTGGTAGCAGGAGCTAGTTCATAAAGAGGAGCGTTGAGAAGATTCATTTTGGATGCAGTGAGTCTGAGGTATCTAGAACAACCATACAGGGTTGAGTAAGTAGTAGGCAGTTAGAAATACAGGTGCAAAACTTGGAAAGAAGACAGGGGCTAAAGATTTATTTGTTGTTAGCATGGAGGTGGTTGAAGTAATAAATGAGACTGGCCATGGACATTGCATAGCATCAGGACACCCAAGACAACACCAACATTTAAAGAGAATATGGTGGAAGAGGAGCCAGCGAACAGGAAAGCAATGGGTGGGAAGCTGGGAATAGAAGCAAGAGTCTGGTAGGTTGAAAGCCAACATAATACAGTATTTCCGAGTAAAGGGAAGATTGAGTTCAACTCAACATAGAGACAACATAAGAAAAACATTGAAAAAGTCTCTTTTTAAAAAAGTGAAATAGGTAAAGCATGGTTTAGGGATAAAAATACAAAGAGAAAATAGAGCAAATCAGTGTAAATTATTCCATCTGGAATTTCCACTGTAAGTTATAGAGAAGTTAATAGTGTTAAGGAAATGTGTTTGTGGGGTGTACATGCATGTGGGTATGTGTGTGTGTGTGTTGGTTTTGTTCCTAAATGGGAAAATCTCATGTACAAAAATGCAAAGGTTATAAATAAATTTGAAGTTGTTTCTCTGTGGCTTAATCACATGTGTTCCTCAGTCCTGTGTGCTGCTTATTCTGTGCGTACGACCTGTGGACCTCGACCAGCATGTGAGGACTAAGACACTGATGCTAATAGACTGACTAGAATACAATTTGTCACTAATAACAATCTCCTTCACACATAGAATAGGTATCATAATTCAGGAAGTTACTTTCAGGAAGTCAAATGTGATATCTGCAATTGGTCTAACTTTCTGTGGAACAGAGGGTAGAATGCCAAAGTGCTTTACACACCTGTATCTAGTGGAGGGCTTGATGCTACATTACCATGAAATTTATAACCCCTAAAGGTGGAATACACTTTCTGAATTTGATTCCTTACTATGAATGATTATTAAAGGTAATTTTACCTGGATGTTAAACACATGAAAATAAGCAAGAAACCAAGTGTTTTGCCACTTAGGTCTCACCGGACATGAGTTATTTACCATTTAAAAGTTACAGAATGAAGCTTGCTGTCTGTGTTGACAATGGTCATCGAATTGGCAGGTCCACATTATCCCAACCTGAAGAGAAGTCTCCTGTGCTGATGGCCCCATAAGTACATGTGTGGAAAGAGCTCTCTTTAATGAAGCATGGCCTTTATTCCTACTAAACCTGGCGGCATTTTTGTTTGATTTCTACATAAACCACATCAAATTAGAGATTTAGCATCTATATTGTTCTGTATAGCTCCTTTGTAAGGAATTGCTCATAACCATCATGAAAAATTCTTCCTTCATACATATTATCTTATGGAAGAGCCACTCAAACGGTATTACAGCCAATTCAGGGGATGCTTCTTTTCTCATTTGCAAATAGATTCATTCATTCATTCATTTACTTATTTATTGAAATAGATGAACTTGTGGCTGTAGTGAGACATGCATAGATTTTAGCTGACTTGGTATTTGCTGGGATGGGATTTGACCTGGTATTGGGTAAACAGATTTTGGCTCACTTAATTGTACTGAAGGTTAATGCAGAAACCTAGGGTTGGAGAAAATCTCTAATAATATATTTGAAAAGCCACTTCTAATAAATTAGTTCTTTCTCAATGGCCTCAGTAGGATTTCTTAACCTTCTTTAGACTGTTCAGTAAACAGGCTTGCTCTGTTGGAATGTGCTTTCCTTTACCTGAATTCCAAATTTAATGTTGATATCTGGCCAGATGTTAGTTAATTGAAACTAATTACATTTCAAGAGTAATTCTAGCATCTGGAGTCAGTCAGTCTGCAAAGTAAAGCTCAACTGAAACTTGTTTTTTTCCCTGCCTTTCTCCAGCTGCTGCTAGAGAAGGAAGATCAGCAGTATAAGCACTTTTAACGCAAAGATTCCAATTCAGTCGATTCATTTTTTTTTCCAATTCTTTGGTAGCAAGTTAGATTCTGCTTGTTATTGTTAAGCAGGGTTACTGTTTTAGGCTAAAGAAAAACATCTTAAGAACATATAAATAAAAAGCTGCATAGAGATCCTGTGTTACTTTTTACCAAGTTGAGTATTTTGCTGTTGCCCCACTTTCAGACACATTTGTGCCTGGGATGTTGTCTCATAGTTGTAGATCTGAGCTATAACCACCAGTTTGCATTCCAGAAAGGAGGGCTAGGGTTTTTATTTTTATTTTTTAAAAGATTTTATTCATTTATTTTAGAGAGAGGGGAAGGTAGGGAGAAGGAGTGGGAGAGAAACACTGATGTGTGACAGAAACAAGGGTTGGTTGGCTCCCACATTCACCCCAACCAGGGACCAGGCCTGCAACCCAGACATGTGCCCTGACTGGGAATTGAACTGACAACCTTTGGCTTTGTGAGATGATGTTCAACCAACTGATTGAGGCCAGCCAGGGCAGGCTTAGGAATTTTAGTCATGAATTCTGCTTATCAAAAGCTTAAAGAGACCTGGGAAAAAATTTTTAAAAATTAACTATAATTGAACAATAAATAAAAAACTATAAATATCTAACTAAATAATTATTAGTAATGAAATGTGAATATATGTAATTTGAATATATATACATATATATTTACCAAAATACAAAATACAGTGTGTTATACAGGTCGTGCTCTGTGTATTGTCAGGGATAAGTGCGTACATTTGAAATAATATGGTTATGTTAACTTATATTACAATATTATTTTTGCATTTGTAATAGCTGGCATTAAAATTGAGGATAATTTATGACCTTATTAGCAGATTCACAGTGAAAATGTGAAAAAATAAAAATAAAAAATTAACTGATTTTTAGGTCACAGGTTGTTTTCATTAACTTCCAAAAGGCTGAGGAAAAATTTTAGTACCCTTGATTATTAATGATTGGTGTGAGTTCATTGTGTAGCAAAGGAGCCTGGCTAAAGACATGATGGTTTTGCCACCTTGGCAGCAGGCTGACAAGTGATACAAAATAGTTGGCCTCATGATGGGACTGTGTCCATTCTGAGACTAGCTGATACAGTATTGGACTTCAAACCACTCCAAATACCCAATGTACATGTAACCACTATCCAACAATAAATACATGAATGAGTGAAGTAATTATTATGCCATCCTGTAATATATCTGAATTTACTAATGCTGAGAAACTTTTGAGACATATAATGATTCCTAGTAAGTTTTCTCTATCCATCCATCCTTATCATTAGAACTTCTAGTAATTTCCAAAGAGAAACAGAGCCCCAGTAAGAAGAAAGTCAAGAGCTGGAAAGAGAAGCTGAATCTGAGACAGAGCATTTGTTTTGAGGTTGGTCCCAACAGAGGCACAACTTAGAAACAGGAGAAAACTGAGAGGAGATGTTATCTAGAATATAGGTTTAGTTATGATACTAGTGGGACATTTAAGATGACCAGGTTATTAAGAGACAGTATTAGCAGGTGTTGGTATGAGCAGGTGATTTAGGAAATGAGAATTTTGGAGGAGAGTTGTACTAATAAGCATTTTAACCATTAGAGTGTTGTTTTAACTGGTGAATGTATATACAGATGGATCACAATCTTATGTTTATTCTGTTACCTAATTATAAAATATGTGTTGAATGTATGACTATTGTCATTTTGTAACTTAGGAAGTTCAAACTATAGTTACGGAGCTTGATCTTGACCTGTGTGAATTATGTATCTTTATTTCTAGCAAGCTCTTGTGTGGGGATGAGCTACAGGAGCCACTTGGAATGAAGGAAGCGAGAGATACTAGGACTGATTTGGGGGGATCTGAAAAATTTGTTTTTCCCCCTGAGAACTGGGACCCTCTAAGCCTCAAGATGATTTACTCTCTTGGTTATATTTTTGGAGGAGATAAATCTCCTACCCACCAGGAGATTTCTTTGCAACCTTGGTGTGGCTATTGACAAACTGGGTCTTCATGAGGAAGAGCAATCCTGCCCACGCAGATAGGTTTTTCCATTCACTCAACAGTATCTAATGAAGACTATTAGGTACTGCCAAGTAGGTGCTTCTGGCTGCAGACAATGCTCCAGGAGTGAACAGAAACAGCTGGGACCTCAAGTTTTGGTTCTCTGCCCTCCTTAATCATCTTTAAAGCCCTACTCTGGCCTCAGGGCCACAGGAAGTTGTCATCTGCTGGAATCAAACAAGAGCCTTTCATACTCCTAGCTTTTTCCTTACTTCAGTCCCTAGAGCTGAGACACTTTTCCTCCACCTGCAAATCCAGGCCTGCTTCAGGTTTGGGCTTCCTCACCCAGAGGGAATTTGGAAAAGCCCCAGCGCAGTCACAGAGATGGCATATGTGCGTCAGATCAGTTGCGTTGTTGATGCATTCTGACCTGCTTGCTACAGGGTCCAGCACAAGTCATGCCCCTGTCTTATTGCAAAATCTTTTATTACAAAATCATAAACAAGTAATTCTGTAATATAACAATATCACACTCAAGTGTACCATATAACATTTTTGATGATATGTCTAAATTAAAATTCTAAATTATTACACCTCTGTTATTACCCTATCAACCACACTCAAGCAAGCCTTACTTCTGCCAGACCCTGTACTTTAACCTGTGCTTGCTTGTCCTGGTTCTTCCAACCAGTCTTATTATTTGTACCTCAATTTCTGAGATTAGATACCAGATTCATCTCCCTGTACTTTACTTTACCTTTACTTTGATTTCTCATCACCAGTTCCTCTGAGACCAGCATCCTCCCTTGTCCTTGTTGTCTAAGCCCTGGAGTTTCACACCAGAGCATCGGTGTGCAGTAGTGACTCAGACATCTGCTCCCAGGCCTCCTTGATGTTGCCCATCTCCCTCAGTGTGGCCTTGCAGACCGCCTGCTCCTTGGCTTCCAGGAACCAAGTGCAGCTGTCCGCCATTACCCACCCTGGGCCAAGTCACCCCTGCCTACCCTATTGGAACCTGTGCTCATCACCAAATCTTCCAGCAAGAACTTTTCTGGTTGTCAGTGGTTATGGCTGTGCCTTCCTTGCAGTAGAGTATGAATCTCTGGATCCATAGGCTTTTTGTGGTGACCTTTCTTTTTATTGCTTGAGTTCTGCTTCTGAAGTGACATAGATGGGGCTGTAGGAGGAAGGCGCTCTTCCCCCATGCTAAGGAGGTGGACGTGGCAGAGTGGGGGATGGAGTACTGGCAAAAAGAGTACAGCACATTGGTCAAGCTTGCTGATGACAGAAGCTCTTCAAATTCTGATCAGTTCTAGAGAACATCTGTTAGCTAATCCAGCCTCTCTCCTGGAGTCTGCTCTTGGGGAAAGCTACAACTAAGCAAGAGCCATTCAAACACATTCTTTTCTCAACAAATATGTGAGATGAACCACATGACAGCAGCCTGTTCCTTCCAGATGTGTGACTATCGCTCGAGTCATGCTCATCAGCCTGTTGAATGAGCCTGGAGGCAAGGAGCCTCATGGCAGCAAATGTTGGCTCATAATTTTCTGAGGGTGTTTTCCACATCTAGATTCCACATAGCACCAATGTCTCCAGTGTCCCTTCTTTTATGAAATGTTTTTTTATTCAACTACTCTCACCCATGTAACTTTTTACTTTTAAGATCACTTGGTTCTGATATTCTTCCACCAACTGATAGCAGCCAGAGGGACACTCACATATGTACTTTGGGAGTTATTTTCTATGCATAGCTCTTTCCTGAGCAGAGGATTGGACACTGTTCTGTGATGCTCCACTCCTGTGCAAATATCCAGGGCTTGAAAGACTGAGGTCACACAATTCATATTGACTGTGGATAGTTTTCTATATATTATACTTAACTAATATTTTATTTATTTTTAGTAAAATTGGGGCCTATTTTTAAATCAATTTCTGCCTAACATAAGTAACAGAGTTGTAAGTATTAGAAATAATATGGGGTGGGTGGGCTTGACTAGGAGTAAAGGGGAGAAAACTGTACTTGAACAATCATTTAAATAAAATGGGGGAAAAAAAAAGAAATTAATGCCCCCCAAAAAGAAATAATAAAGTCATTTATTTTTTTAAATAATAAAATTAAAGTTACCATTCAGCTGTAAAAAATGAGACTTTCCAATCCCTCTTAAACTCTGTTGAATGCATTCCTAGAATGTATCTCTTTGCCTCTCCCAAGAGATAGCCATTGTTCTCAATTTTGTGTTTGTTATTCCCTTGTTCTTCATTATATTTTTATCACCTATATGCATACAGGTGATACATATGTTATTATACAATACATGGTAAAGTGATATAAGGAGATATATACTGCAAATAATATATTTTAGCCTTGTTTTGAATATATCATACAAATGTGTTACATAATCTTCTGTGACTTTTTTATTTCAGTGTAGTGCTTAAATTTTATTCAAGCAAATGAGAATAATGCAATTCTTTCATTTTCACTACTGTGAAATACTATAGTATTTCATTGTTGAAATACCAAAACATTGTGTGTGTTGAAGACACACTCTGATTGTTCCGCTTTTGTTCTCTTCTCTACTTTCTTTTCTTCTTTCTGTCGAAAACAAGACTCTATGGATCATGCATAAAATTTCTGGATTGTAGTAAGTGTGCACTACAGTTTAGCGGCTAAGGTGGTTTAGCTGCTAATGCTAAATCATTTGACACAGTATTTGTACGATGCAAACCTCATTGCTTTCCTTAATGCCTACTGGCTCCCATTGTTCCATGTGTCTGTCTATTCTTGGTATTCTTAGAATTTTAAGTCTTTGCCAATCTAGTGGCTTTAAAAAGATATCTCACTTTGACTTTCCTTTGTATTTCTATGATTACATAAGAGTCTGACTTTTCTTAAATAAATAGTTTTTGTATTTGCTCATCCAAGGCACGCCTATTCAGGGATTGGCTTTTATTCTTATCTCTTTTTGGATTGGTTTTTGTCATTTTCTTATTGGTATTTCGAATTTAGTGAAATTTGGGGTACAAATTCTTTGTTATATGCTTTGCAAATAGCTCTTCCTGGTTTATGATTTATTATATCACATTCATTATGATCTACTTTAACAAACAAAATTCTCATTTTGAATGACATTTGCTATTAGTTGTAAGTGCTTGGTTACTCTATTCTTAACAAGGTGAAATCCTAAACACTGCAACAAAATAGTCTTTTGAGAAAGTTTGCAAGGATAACAGCATTGTGGTTTTAGCACAAACATTATGGGTATTAATCTATTACTTTGGGAGGGAAAACAAGAGTCTGTAGATAAATATGTATGTGTGCATAAACATTTACCCATGCACACATGCACAAACATGAATGTGAGTCAAAGTCAAAATGATTCTATATTAGTTTCCAGCCAATAAATTTAGCCTAAAAATTGTTCACACAAGACTGACTCTTTTCAGGCCACAGCCTCCCTCCTTTTCTTATAAATTCTGTTTTGCCTTTTTTACTTGCTGCATCACGCCACCTTACTCTCCCATATGGGAGAGACCAACTTTCAGTGCACAAACCAACTACGTTAGCATCTCCCAATTATTCTTTGACAATATGAACACGTTCAGGAACCACCATAATAAAATAAGTAATGAAGTAGTGAGGTGATTGCACACATTGATAGTTTTAAGACTTATGAACAACTTTTTCCTACAATGACAATTTGAAGTCCATGAAAGGTAAGTGTATTTCTGTGCATGTGTACAGTTCCTACAAATACAGCCACTGCCAATACAGAAGGACTCAGAAACAGATAGTATATGGCAGTGGAAATGGAATGTGCTTTCCTGCCTGGATGGCCATGGTATATGGAGGAGATGAACAAACTCTGGGGAAGTTACAAACATATTCCTATCATTTTCATGATATAAAATTCACTTTACATTTAAACCATGCAAAAGTACTTTGTGTTTGTATTAAAAACCTTAAATAATTATAAATAGAGTGACCACCTATTCTGCATCAGCATTCAGCCAAACATTTGAAACTAGGGCAGAGTGAGGGGCAGTCCTTCATCAGGTTTGCTTGTTCTGCCCATTGAAGACCATCTAGGATCCTGCCCCTGCTCAATAGAGCTGACGGTGCTCCACAATCTTTACAACAACCAAAAATATCTTTACAAATTTCCAAACATCCCCTGTGTGTGACATGGCTCCCACTGAGAATTGCTGCTCTGTGCATTAGTTCTCATTCTGCCCTTAGCATCCTACAGATCGATGACTCCAGTAGAAAACTTCTTGGCCCCTATGTCACCATTGACTCGCCAAAGAGGACTTCATATGTCCCAGTTTCAGCAGTGCCTCCTGGTAACTCCCTGAGGCATACTGTAGGCAATGCCCCCATCCTTCCTAGCAAATCAGCACCACTGAAATGCAGGTCTGTTGAGAGCAGCTTCCCTTAGAATTCTCTCTGTATCGTTTGGAATTATCTAAGGAAACAAATTCAGAGAACATCATAGAATCATATTCCTGACTCCCCAGGAATGTATAGGATGGGGAAGAAGTAGAGTGTTTGTATGGAAAATAATACAAGAGCAAACTGTGTGTTTATAAACAAACACTTGAAGGTTTACTTTTGCCCCACCCTGTATATTCCTCAAGCCCCAAGTGAGTTTCATCCTCTTTATATTGCCAGGGTCTTAAGATGCCTAGTGGTTTCTTTCTTTTTTTTTAAATTGAATTATTGGGGTAACACTGGTTCATAAAACCATAAGGCCCCTTCTAACTAAGCGAGGTCTTGTGGAGCCTGAAGTTGATTAATCAGGTCTTTTGGAGCCTGAAGTTAATTAATTTGATGGTCTTCTTTAAGAAAAAGGATAAAAATACCAAAATGATATTTATGTAGAAAGAAAAAAAGAAATCACAGTAAAGTATAAATGCTGAAAAGATGACAAATACTAAAAAAAGAATCACAAAACTTGGAAAAATACACACAATTTTTAGTAATTAAATGTTTGATGCACTAATTAATATATTTAACCTACATTTTGGCTGCATGATCTTTGATAAAAATTTTGCAATATCATTTTCTACGGAGAAAAGAGAAAAAAGCTTGTCTTCCTTTTACCAGAGATGATTAAAAAATTATATTTGCTTATTAGCAACTCATAAAAGTATTTTATTTACAACTATTAGTGTTGTTATGTAAATTGTTGGAATTGTTCAATTCAGGAAAAATAATTCTAATTTGAGCTGTAAGATTTCAAAGCATAACAAATTTCTCTATACTATGAGTATTCTTAAATGCTGTTTGGGCAACTCTCCTTAAGCAATTGCCATTGGTGTCCTCTCAGAGTATTAGCATATTACAAATTTATATTTGTCAATGTCAATATGTCATGTTAAATCAATAAGAACTTAAATAAAAATTTGTAGAAATATTAGATTAGGCCATTTCAGGCCAAGAGTATATACAAGAAGACCTGTGTGGAAAGCATATAAGGAATTATAGCATATTTATGGTGTGTACAAAGAAGAAGCAATCAGCAATAAGGCTAGCAGGCCAGGTAAAGAAATGTGAACCTGTGTCAAATACTGGTAAGTGATGGAAGCTCTCTTCTCCTGCCTTTAGGTTAAGAAATCAAATGCCTTTTGAAAGATCACTGAACTTATAAAAGACCATAGAGTGTACTGTTAAGTTCATTAGCATTGGAGTCAGGCAAAGGTCAATTGAAATTCTATGTCTTAGACTTAGTAGCTGGGCAAACTTTTTAGCATGAACATAACTCTGCAGGGAAGTGACTATAAACTACAAAAATATATCCTATAAACCCCAATTAATGTGTCTCAAGTTTAATCTACCTTTAGCCAGTTCCAAAAAGTTCCAGTAACTACTTCAATGTCACCAGATACCAGGGAAAATATAATGGAAGGGTTGTTAGGATAGAAATGTGTAGCAGTTATATGAATTTTACAAAAATATATGACTATGTGCAGATATTACTAGAACATTTCCCAGGATCTTAGAATGGGCCCATGATAGTGAGGAGCCTTATGGTTTAAGCTTTTTAACTTCAAGTTGAATCTGTCTCTCTTAAAGGACACAGGAGCACATCTGCAAATTGAATCCTGGGGCTAGCCCAGGTATCCCAGGGCTCCCCCAAACAATGCAAAGTAGCTCTAATTACAATCCTAGACTACCTGTAAATACTGACACTCTCCTTGCACAGTGCCAGGCTGACCTAGAAAGCCACAAATAGACTATCTCCGATAGGTGTGCCAACTGGATGTCAAGGATGATTAGTGAGAAAGGAAGGAAGCCCTCCTTCCCCTACTGACTTCAGGGGCATGCAGAGCCAAGTGTGACAGAGGTCTAGAGAGCAGCTGCCGCGTGGTCTGGAGGGTGTGCATCCCTGCAGAATTGCAATTATCTCCTTCACTTTGAAAGGCTGTCCACCTGTGCTTTTCTAGACTTCTCTGCCTCCTGCACAGTTTTCCAATTATTACTGCACATGGATTTGTTCATAGTCAAGGGCTCATTTTTAAGAGATTACAGCTTGTTGTTTAGTCTTTCATTTTACTCCTCAGTTTTGTTATCAAAACTTTTGCAAAGCAATTTGGGATTGCAAATATAAGACATATCCTTGCCTCTATTTAGTATTTGTTGGTTTGTGTTTAACTTGCTAAGTATATAACTCTGTGAAATGCATTCAGACCTAAAGTGCTAGGTGGAAAGCAAATTTCCAAGGGGAATGGGTTGGGACAGGGCCACACTTTCATTAACTGTGTGTTCCTCAGGCAAGTTCTCTTCTCTGAGCCTCAGTTTCTCTCTCTGAATATTGAGGAAATGAGATTTTTCTGAAGATTAAATAAGGTGGTATATATAAAAGCACTTTCCAAAGTGTAACCACCAGAGTGGGTAAGTATTATTTCACTCTCTCGCTTCGGCACCTTCTGTTCCGTCACTCAGTGTAAAAGTCTTACATTGTATTGCTATCGAGTGCCCAGAGGAAAAATCTCAATAGGAATCCAGTTAATGACAAAATATCTACACTATATTGATTATAGTGTTCTCTTTTTCTAATGGATTTTGAGTACGGAAAACATAATTTGTAAAGTAAGGTATCAAGTCAGGTAACAAGGAATAAGTGGAAGCAGGATATTGCATGGTGGCATCAAAGTCCATGATGTGTTTAACTGAGGTAAATAGAACACGAAAAATGCAACAAATATGTGTTTAGTAGTGTCTATTGTATGTTGGACACTGTTCTTGGTGCTTGGAATGAACCATTGAACAAAATGGCTGAAAATCCCTGTCCTTGTGGAGCTTGTATATTCCAATGATTTAGAGTAATTGAGAAAGGCAATGCTATGGTAGACTTGTACAAAATTTTGGAAGTTCTGTACAAAATATTTAGGAAGAAAGTGGGAATACGTTAAATTATGATTTACTTTGTTGCTGACTTAATTGCATTCTGATGCAGACACTAGCCCGCAGTGTCCAAGTTATTACGGATGAAATGAGACATTCACATAGACGACTGAGTCTGGTGGAGGAAAAGGGACAGCATGGTTTTTCTCTCAAGGGGAGCAAAAGCCTTGGCCTCCACCATGACAGGCCTTTATTGGTCTCTCCATGCATTACATGATGGTCCTCATTTACTAAACACAGGTTGCTTTATGTGGTTACCTTTTACAGAAAACTAAGGAGCCAATGCTGCTAATCACATCACAGAAGAGGGATATTTGCAAATGAAAAGGCAAAAGTGGTTGAACTGGTTACACTCATCTTTGGAAAGTTTAGCATGGATTTTAGGAAGTTACTTTGCAGTAAATGTCCTCAATTTAGAGTGAGGGAGTTTTAGCAAAAAGCAAGACTCAAAGCAACCTAGGCACATTGCAGGCCTGATTCCCCATGGGAGAACCTATCTGTGAGCGTGGGTCCTGTGCATCTCCAAGTGGGAGCTGGGCCTGCACCACGCAGAATGGTCTCCTACACATTCTACAGTTTTACTGTATAACAAACTTGGGTTGGGGTAGTATTCTTAGAGGGATGTGTCAGTTGACTACTCTCATGTGAAAGTTTGCAGAGAAAGAAAGCAGACTGTTTTAACTTAGATTTTATATTTGTCTGAAATGACTTTGGGGAAGAGGTGATAGAGGTATAGGTTCTAAAGCCTCGTCTCCCCTACCCCACTACTGAGCTAATTATTGCAGACCAAAACAGGTTCACTGAGTCACTAAATTTCTCATAACTGATTTACTTATTCATTCATTTATAAACTAACAAACATCTACAATATACTGATTATATACTAGAGTGTAATGATACAACATAATATGAAAAAAAGGGTTAAATGTCTGCCTTTAGAAATCTTATAGTCAGTAATTACACTGTTGGGTTCTATGTGATCCCTGACACAATGTGAAGGTCATTAGTAGAGGAAAGCATTGTTAGTGAGTAAAATACACATCATTTTAGTTGCTACTACCCAGAACTATTTCTCTATGTAAATTATTCTGTCCTACCTGAACACTTAGATTGCACCTTCTATACTGTTTGGGGAATTGAGGTAGACTTGGAGGATATATTCAGATATTAAAATGTGTACAGCATTTCACCTCCCACAAGATACATGTTTTAAAAAACATTCCAGCATGTCGGCGTGAGTCACCCATCTATGACTAAGATCTCTCAAGGTAGGTAATAGAGCAAATCAAAGAATGAATAAGCAAATGTAATGGTTTTATGAAGGTGTCATAAACTTAGACTGTAACAGAAGATCAGCAAATTTAGTGTTTAGATCTAGTTATCATATAAAGGAAGAATAAGGACAAAAATATAAAAATGCTAATTAGAAGGCCACATTAATATGTATCTTCCAGCACAAGGCTGGTACTATAGGGAGGTAGATAGCTTTTAGTGCACCTAGAATAAGCTGCAATAACTCCAGCTCTCTTCTTTGAGTTGTAAATTTGGTTGCTGAAACTGTTTTCCTTCTTCCCCTATCTGTATCACTGCTTATCAAGTTACTGTTTTCTCTTGGGAGGTGTGTCTAAATGCTCTTGAACAAGAGGAACTCACTTGATTATCAACATTTTTTATAGTTTCTCACCATCTTGCTGTCAGTTCAACTTTTATAAAAAAGTATGTAACAATCAATAGATATTATGTTTTTAGGAACTATTTTAAATAAATTTGTGTACTTATTAGTGTCAGTATACATTTGGAAAATACATTTACTTGCAAAAAAATATTTATTCATTTTACTAATAATGCTTCCTTTGCATTTGGATAAAAAGACCATTGTCAACTCCGCAGGGCCTCCCAGGGTTTCACAGCTCCTAGGATAGGAAAGGGCTCCATGATTCCTACTGGAAGATCCTAGAACAACAGCCATGTAGTCTGCAAATGATTACAAAAATATCATCTTTGCTCTTTTGTATTCTGATTTGTGCACAAAAATATTCTTCTCATTTGTTCCGTGGGGACGGCTTGGTTGCCATTCTGCCCTGGATCCTGGCTTCTTAGATCTCAGTGTTCCAGAAGGTTCTTTGATTTCAGAATAAGGGCTTAAAGGATAACCACAGATGGGCTCCACTATAATTGCCACTGCAATAGTTTGACAAAGAAAATTCTGGGATATTTCTGAATACTGTCTTTATGCATAAACCCCTTTCTGACCTCTAGTAACTTGTAGGTTGAATGAGTAAACTTCAGAATCTCAAATGATGGCAGGTATGCAGGTAAATCACACATTTGATTAGGACAGCAGGCAGAAAAATAGGTCAAGGAACTGCTATTGTACACCACTTACAAAAGACCATGGTCACACTAAAGGCCTCTTTTTGTATTCTGCTATATGGTGAGGATTAATAAATCTGTCAGCCCCTGAGAAAATTCACAGACAGCTCAAGCCTAGCAGTGACTCAGGAGAGGCAGCAGAGTCGTCTGCATATGTAAAAGTGTTTTCAAATCCTCCAAATGCGAAGTTACTGACTCCTTGCAGGGGCAACTTGCTCTAAACTGGACTCTGGATGTCCCCTGCCCTTGCCAAGTATCATTTAATTGTAGAGATTTTGTTTAGTTACTCTACTGTTCAGAACCCTTTCTGTCTTACTGGTCAAGAAATTGCTGGGCTGAGCTAAAAGGTGAAGTGACAATAATTGGAAACAAAATGTCTTTGTTCCCTTTCCCTCTGAGCAACTGACTTCACCTTATAAACACCATATTGGTGGAGGCAGCTTCTTTATGGAGCCTGCTGACAGAGGCATTCAGCATATTTATAACAGCTGAGGAGAGCATGCCCTGAAGAGTGAACTTAATTCTTAGACTGCCAGGTAGTCTTCTGTGAATGACAGTGATCTGTCCCCTGTGATTCTTTCTCTTCCTTACTGACTATTCATAAAGCGGCATCTGACAGCCTAATTTTATATAGCTAATAATACTAAAGAGCAATGTGATTCTTAAATGTCTACTAAACTTTTCCATGTTAAACTATTTTTAATAAACCCTTCTTCCCTATTCCCATCTATTATGACTTACCAGGTTTGATTACAGTGTTTGTGCTTCTTGTTAAATAATTTCCCAAAGATGTAAGGTTAGGATCACATAAATGATCCTTGATTCTGTTAGACATTATGTAAAATATGAATTTGACTGTATTATACAAAAATTATGTAATTCGGAGGTTGCATTAAAGGAATAATTTATCCTATATTTATTCAATGAGTATTTTAATGCCTACTGTGCACCAGACACTGTCTTGGGACTTGGGTATATAAAGATGAATACATAGAACATACTCAGAGCTCTAGAATTCCCAGTCATGAAAGAGGAAAAACATTTTTCTTTATCATATGACCATGACATAAGTACTTGGTAAAGTACTTGCCAAATGGTACCCTGTTAACACGTCATGGGAGCTAGGATTCCGTCCTAGACCATCTGATGCTAGTGCTAGGCTCTTAAGCACACTAATGTATTTCCTTTTATAGTTGTGTCTAGGGACACATTACATTAATACTCATCTTTATTCTTTTTTTGTGCATAATTATTCTTCCAATAACATGTCTCTTTGTTGGATTTCTGCTCACTGTCATAGGTGATATTTACACTCAGAGGCAGTGAAAGCAGAAATAAGGGAGAGAAAATCATTTGCTCTTCTTTTTATCCCAAGATAATAAAATGTTTCCTTGGACTAAAGCTATGCCCAGGGACCACAGCTCATCTTTTCATCATTTCTAGCCCTCGGCTGTGTTTTACTTTTATGTGCTGCTGGACTCCCATAGGCATCCTTTAAGGAATTTGTTTCCATTACAGGACAAAATTTGCCACTCAAAGGTCAAGTTTCCATGCTTGATAAATAACTGTATATTGTCTTCCTGATTTTCCCCAGAATCTCATTTTTGTTTTTATGTGGATTTGTTTTTAGAATTATATCCCCCCTTTCACTCTATGTAGACGGTGACATTAATGTTGAGTGAAAAGTGTCATCTTCACTGTTGATACGCACTTCCCAGGGTTGGATTCATCCAGAGATTGGCTGCATCAAGGAGGCTATGCATTGTGTTCAGGATAGAGTCCTCAGTGATTAACTTTACAGGGGTAGGCTGCTAATGTCAGTTCTTTAAGAATAGTTATCCTCTAAAACTTCCAGAGGAATAGAATTGTTTTCTCTTCCTTGGAGTTTTCTGGTTGGAAGAGAAGTGTTTTCTAAGATGAGTAGGCTAATTCATTCCACAGTAGAGTAGACCTGTTAGAAGCAGCATTGCCCCATCATATACTAACAGCATGCACATGTGTTGTGTGTTATGAATACCCACTATTCCAGATCAAGGCACCTATTGTTCAGCTACGGAGCTCAAGGATGTCTTGTTGCATGATCTCTACAGTGTAAATATGGAAATTATTTTTTGTTCTTTCATGAGTTTCAGGCATAGATCTTAGAGAAATCTGGCTCAATATTCCTACCCTTTGGCAGCCAACATATATCTTTCACCCACAAGATCTCTGGCATCATTCAGGTGTAATATACTCTGAGACAAAGTTTTGGAGCATCAGTTTTTGTATTTTATAATCATATGATCTCCACTTTCAAAAAAGAGTATCTGTTATAATTTTCTTATTTTATGTCACTCTAGTAAGATAATAATAATGATACCAATCATAAAAATATCTGTCACAAATTAAGTATTTACTACATGGCAGGCACTTTGGCAAGTATTTTGCATAAATTCTATTATGCATCCGGGAGGAGGATTCTAATTCTCACTTATCAGATGAGGACATTAGGGCATGAAGAGGATAAATAACTCGCTTAATGTCAGAGAACCTATACAATTTCATTCCAAACCTACAGTCTCATCCTGTATATACTTCAGCGTTTAGAGAATTTCCTGCTTCCTGTGCTGTTTTTCTAGACATATTCTATTGCCACTCAATTTCTTCAGTCAGAATAGCTTTTAAATTGCACTCACAGACCTATTTTCTTCTTTTATATGGTATTTATAGTAGCTGATTTTGACAGCTGAAAATAATACCATATAAATAATGATGGAAGACCTCAGGCAAATCACTTAACCCCTTTGAACTCCAGTTTCCTCATTTGTAAGATGATGAAATAATAATACTTGCCTCACAGGCTTGTTCAAAGATCAAATGCAATAACACAAGCAAAGTACTGTCAATGAATAAATGTTAGCTCCTTTCCCTTCCTTCCCCATCCCTGTCCTTTTAAGTCCCAGGATAAGGAAATGTGGTAAGATTCATGGCAAACTTGAATAATACAAGGATTGCTGATTGATTAAGTAATTTCTCCTTTGTTTCCCAAAAGGATTAGAAATAGGTTGATGAACATAAAGGTAATATATAATCATTATAAACATGTTATGTTTCTTACCTTCTGACCTTACCTGTTACACTATTCTCTGTATTAATTTCATTTATTCATTCTAGTGGTCATTCAGTCATTTGGTCCTTCAATATTGATTGCATACCACGGTTTGCCAGACATTGCTTTGCATGCTAGACTACTCTCTTCCATAGTCCAATTGTTCTTTCTTCTTTCTTCATTTCTAGTAGTAGTCACCAGCTCCCTTTAACCTTCCATTTGCTCATTCATCATTGGAATTTGACCTTTGACTTTTCAGTTATGGTTTCCAAATGACTTCCTAAATGTTAAACCCAAAGATGCATTTTTCCTCTTTCCCTTTGTTGGCTTCTCTGTTGCATTTCTCTTTTTTTTTTTCTTAAAACTTTTTTTTTGATAGGACAGTCTTCTTTTTTTTCTTATTTTATCATACTTTATCTTTTCTGACTCTGTCATTCACCTTCTTCACATTATATGTTCCTTAAATGTTATTGGTTCATAGATTTCCAGTGTAAATATATTCTTCATTTCTGTCGATTGCTTTGCTATGATTTTAGTTAGTATTTGTGTGTTAGTGATGCTAAATATAAATGTCCAAATTAAAATTATCTTTTAAGATGTAGGCTCATATATATTGTTGTTGACTGAACATCTTAGGCACTACAACCTAAAAGTAATTGAAATTAATTTATTTTTCCTCAAACATATTTTTACTTTACTTACATTCTCTATTCATCTACCCAGTCATAGTGCTTGGAACAAACCTAGAATATCTTCTTGAACTCTCTTTACCCTGAATTTCCCATGCCAAATCAATCATTAACTCTTCTCATATCACTTTCCAAACATGTCTTCCCTTCACTTTGATGATCTTTGGGCTGCCTCCTTTATCCACCCAAAACAACAGTCTCTCAGTTCATTCCTACATCAAGCTCACAAGCTCAAATCCATCCTCTTTGCCTATTTCAGAATGATGCTCAGCACAGAAATCATAATCTAGACATGCCCATCTTTTGTTTAAAACTTTCAAATACCTTTTATATGCTAGTTATTTTCAAAAATGGTTCTCGGAAAGCTTTGAGGTTCATTGGAAATGACTCAGGGTCCATGCGGTGATGGTGGGTCTTAGTGGGGAGATATAAGTGGGCAGAGATAGAACAGTTTCTGCCTTCTCACAGCATTCTTACTCTGTGTTCCCTTCTTAAGTAGAAGAGCTCTACTTTTATCTTTTTATATATTGTAGTTATGCGTGGCATTTCATTTGGGGCAAAACAGTGGAGGAGGTGGAAGGAAGAGAACTGACTACCTTTATGCATTCTGAAAGCCACCAGCCTGCATGATACTCAAGACTGACAATCCTCTGCATAACCTAGCTTCTGACCAGCTCCCCAGTCTCAACTCTTAGTACTATTTTGCCTTTTTAATTTATGCCCCATCACATTCATGCAGCCACTTACTTAATAAAGGAAAGATGGGATTTTACTGTGCTACTGCCCTCAGAAGAATATTCAGTTTGAATTAGGCCAGTTCAAATTTCGCTTCTTCTTGGACTCATGAATTTGCTTTATGTTGCACAGTTGTTTCATAGAATTGAGATCCTGAATACTAATCTTTTCAGTTTTTCATGCTCATTTCCAGGAGGTTGGCTTTTTTCCCTTGCTATTCAGAGCGATCCCATCCTTTTCATCAGTGTGACAGGTGGCCCTATAAAATTGAGCAGCTGTGCGTCTTTCTAAGAGACCCTTTGGAGATGAGTTGAGAGCCACATTTGACCTGTTTATGTTTGGGGAGTTGTTTTATTTTTTTTCAAATCCTCTTTCCAGATTACTTTAAAAATGAACCATACAGCTCTAACCATTAACTAGGCAAGTATTTCCTAGTCAGGAAGCCCAGCTGAGTGGGAAGCTGAATCTAAAATGAAGGTAGCTTCCATTTGCCTAAGTGCCATTCTCAATATAATATACTTTCTCAAAAAGCATTCATTAATATGCATTTTGAGAATTAAATTGGAAACAGAGTCTGTCATTGATCACCTCACTGTTTACATTTTAGCAGTCTGCTGAGAGCATACTGTTAGGCTCTCTTATAAGCTGTTTCCTTCTCCCTTCCCTCTTTATTAGCCTCAAGACTTTCCTCTGGGATCATTATTAAAAAGATCAAGAGTAGAGGTTTTAGATTTCATAAATATTGCAGCAGCTCCATGCTCTTTGGAGAGTGGCTTCTTTAGATCGAAATGGCTTCCTATGGGGGCAGAGAGTGTTTGAAAGCCGGCAAACCAGAAAGAGTGAAACAAAAAGCTTTCCTCAGTAAACTCACAAGCACCTCAGTGCCTGGGCCAAATAAATATGTGTCATTGTGTAAAAGATACTCAGTTCTTTTAAAAACCTAGGGATTGGCTGCGAAATTGTAATGCTGAACATGCAGGGGTCTCTGGCCTGCACACCTCATGATGATTGGGATAATTAGCTTAAAAAGCTATGGGAGTTCTGTTAACCTTTAAAAAAATTGATCGCAACCATAGTAAAAGTCTCTGGTGAGGAAATAAACCTTTCTGCTGAAGTCTGTATATTTTGGAAAAGCTGATTGGTGTTCTTTTTTTTTTTTTTGAGCTCACTCTGACTCAATATTTTGTGCATATCCGGGATATGTATTTGGGTATCTGCTAGGAGTATTAGAGAGTGAGTTAGGAGAAAATGAGTGTCATAAATAGTTAAAAACACTACTATATCATTAACATGATAATTTGTACAGTCGTAGCCCCCCACCCTTTTTCTGCAGCTTTGTTCTCCACGGTTTCAGTTAGCCATGATGAACCATGGTCCAAAAATATTAAATGGAACATTCTAGACGTAAACAGTTGGTAAGTTTTAAATTGCACCTCTTCTGAGCAGTGCAATGAAATCTTGCGCCCTCCCACTTCATCCTGCCTGAGCTGTGAATCATCTCCTTTCTCAGCATCTCCACACTGCACACTCTACTTGCCTGTTAGTCACTTAGTAGCCGTCTCAGGTATATCGACTATCATGGTATCACAGTGCTTGTGTCCAAATAACTTTACTTACTTCATAATGGCACCAAAGCACAGGAATATTGATTTGGGCAATTTGGATATGCCAAAGAGAAGCCATAAAAGTGCTTCCTTTGAGTGAAAAGATATGCCTATCTAGAAAAAGAAACATATATCTATACGTTTTTTTCTATACATACATATACAGTCTGTCCAGATATCCAGCCATGAAATATGAAAAATCGGGGCATTTATTGAGGAAGATACAAGATATAAGAACATTGTACTTGGGACAATGATGCCTCAGTTGCCTTCAAAGTAGGAACTTTGGGACCTCACATAGTTCTTCCAATTGCCATCAGCTGCCCCATCCTATATTCCTGAATCTCACTGATGGTCTGAAATCTCTTCCCTTTCAAAGGTGGTTTTAGTTTTGGGAAAAGCCAGAAGTCACAGGGCACCAAATCTGGGCTGCAGGGGGGCTGAGTCACCTGGGTGATTAGATGTTTCACCGAAAAACTCTGTAGAAGACGTGATGCACGAGCCCTCGTGTTGTTGTGATGGAGCTGCCAATCACCAGTTGCCCATAGCTGTGGCCTTCTGAGTCATCCGAGTAGTTTCTGTAGAGGAATGTTCAAGCTTAATGCAAAATTTCTTGCAGATTCATTGCTCTACTCTGTCAGTCATTTTGAATGTGATGGTCATACAGTACACAAGCTCATCCAACACATCTACTGCCCCCACTGACTAGTGCAGTGAAGTTGTCCTTGTTTATGCTTGTGCATTCCAGTCCACTCTCCTTGGCTGCCAGGTTACAGTGATGTTGCTCAAACCATTCTCATTATATTAATAATGATAGGACTTTTTCTGGACAGACCTCGTATGTGTGTTTATATGTATATACATGTATAAACATACATGCATGCTGTGTACATATATAGACACATATACCACACACATATATACTATATATACCATATATGTTATATATACACGCACACACACATACACATACTATTTCAGGCATTCATTGAGGGTCATGGAATGTTTTCCCCCAGGAAAAGGGGGTACTATTGCATATATGATTTGTAATTGGACCTCTTCAGATAACTTTTGTATGTTACAGAGTTGGAAAATTAATTAAAATATAGGAGGTCAGAGGCTTGGTCAAACCACTTGGAGGTTTGTACAAATAAGTAAAACAAATTACTTAAATTTTCAGTTTTTAATATGATGGTTATATCTAGGGCTTAACGTGCGGGGTTGGTGAATGAGGTGGAATACAGAGAGAGATTTGTATGATGCTACTTCTCACCTTATGCCATGGAACCCTGAGTTTTCAGAATATGAAGAAAAGAAAGGAAGTACCCCCATGTAGTTTGTTCTTACTTTGATGTTGGGGAAAAAATTAAAAATGACAAAGCAAGATGCAGACTATCATTTGCCATTTAATCACTTCTACCTCCACCCTGAGTAAAATAAACAGAATTTTCTTGGTATTACCACCCCAAAAGAGTATCATGTATCATTCTCATAATGCAATTTCTAGAGGATAAAATCCTCTTAATGATTTTTGCAATTTGGAATAGTTAGAATAGCCTGTTCAGCTTTGAAAACCCACTGATACCCTGACTCGGCAGTGAAATCAAGAATTAGTGGAGATGCCTTTGCAACATTTAAACATTCCCTGTGTGAGTCTAATGTGAGGTCACAGCTGAGAAACATTTTCCTAACATTTTATAAATGCTCAAGCCAGGCATTTTCATCAATCACTACTTTTAAAACTAACCCAATCTTTACTGTCTTTTCTGTTTGCTTTTGAATGATATCTCAATTCTGTCCAGCCTTTAAATGTGTTAATTATCTCATAATTTGATACATTCTGCAGCTTGCATTATCTGCTCCAAGCACACAGATCTCACTACCGACAACTTACCATGCACATCCCAACCCATCTTGCCCATAGTCATGTAACTTTCCTTATCTGTGTAACAGCGCTCCGGCCTCCCCCACCTGCTGACATCCCATCCAACTTCAATCACACCTCTTCCGTCCCTCCCGCTAAATTCCCAATTGTGATTTTTACTATACAATCCTGCACCCAATTTCAAACTGCCTATTGGAATGGAGTGTTCATGAATTTTTTTGAGGCAAAGATTTATTGTGTCCACAATGTGTTTTCTGTATCACACCACTTTTGTTCTTTAAGAAAGGCTATACACGTACACTCGTACACTCCTGACAAAGAAACTGAACTTCTCAGTAGCTTAACAAATGACAATGCATTTCTTACACCTGAATGCTTTGTTATAGATCCTCCGTGTGGTTACTACTAGGTGATGTGGGTGCTGCCATCTGACTGCTCTGCCATCCCAAAGGAAGCCTCCGCTGTCAACAAAGGGAAAACACTAATGGGGGCAGAATCCACTTTTGAACTGTTTTGGTCTGGACATGACTCATGACACTTCTGATAAACCACTGGCAAGAAAGAGTCACAGGAACTTGCCTGACTGTAGGGGAGCTGCGCAATGTGGGGAGTGTGTCATGTGTAGGGCATACTTGCCTCTGCTGTACGTTTTCATGTGTACGAGCTTGTCAATTCTTGTGAAACTCTATGACAGGAGAGGTATATTTTAATCTGTTGTTATTTTATGATTGCTACTATTATTATGTTTATAGATGAAGACAGGTGAAGAGACTTCTCTCCTCATCACCAGCTCCATGCAGGGCCCCACGGTCCTTAGACCGTAAACTCTTTGAAGGCGGAGACCACAAATTGTCTTCATTCGCTAGCAGATGTGACTGTTTTCCGATACATTCTATTTGATTAAATTAATAGATTCTACTTAAATTTCAAGTATTTGTTGGTTTTTATGTTTTATTGTGACTCAGACATTCCCAGGAAGAAAATGAGTGGCTCATGAATGAGTCAATGATTATGTTTATGATTAATGAGGGCACCTTCAGTACCTGGGTCTCTAGTCCCACCAGCCAGTGTCAGATAGAGGTTTTAGGAACAGGAAAGGCCAGAGTGAAGAGTGAAGAGTAGAGGGTGAGAGCATTAAGGAAAAGGCATGAGAAGATCATATTAACACTTGTATGTAGAGATCATACATAATGTTTTGGCAGCTTTTACATGGTCTTGAAATGTTATTTATGGATATCCAATGAGACCTTACTGTTAATTTGCAACAGAATAAAACAAACAAAATGCTCTCCTGGCATGGAGAAGCTCCAGCAGCTATGCTGTTGCCCAGAGGTGTGATCCACCAAAGCTTCTCAGATCATGTCTCACGGTGGATTACGGAATTTTGAGAGATCAACATGCAGAGAAAACAGTCAAACAGGCACTGGTTTTATGATCTGGACTCTTGCCCAACCTTATGATATGACGCAGGGCAAATGGCTCTGAGGGTCTCGGGTTTTTCCCCACATCCCCAGATTCATTCTCCTGGTGGCTGCCATGGAGACAAATTACTGTTGAACTGGTGATCTGGTGCGATGCCCTTGATCTCAGTGGCAAAAACAATCATAAGTAGGGAGGCAGCCTATGGTAATGGAAAAAACAGGGGTCTTAAACAACCCAGACACTTTGGTTTAAATCCAGGCTTTTCCATATTTTAGCTGAGGGAGTTTGGAGAGCTTAACTTACCTCTTTGAATCTCGTTTTTTTTTTTTTTTTTTTCAGAATACAATAGCAATATCTCTTCTATAATAATTACTAGGGAACTAGAGATAATAAATATTAAAGCACCTAGTTCAGTTCTTGGTTTACAAAAATTTTCAGTAAATAGTATAGTGTAAAAAAATAGTGTGGTTTTAAAGTGCATGCAGAAGGGCAAGCAGTGGATGAGTAGTTCAACTCAATTTAACATCCTTTCTATGTGACATATTTATAGTTCTTTCTTCCTTTAAATTAATAATTTCAAGTTTTAGAGTAATTTCCCTCCTGCACTTGACAATTAACCATCATAATATCTACAATTAATAGTACAAGGAAACACTAGTAAATATAACATAGCACATCAAGGCTAACATAAATTTTAGGATAATTGTTTGGGATTGCAAGCCTTTATAAAACCTACATTAGTAATGTCTACCATTATATTTTTTTTTCCCAGGACACTTGCTCTTCTTGTTTCTCTATGTGTGCATGTTTGCCTGTTTCTTATGCCTGCAAGTCATTGCACTTGAGCCCTGGAATCCTCATGGCACGAGTGCAGACCAGACACTTTGGAGTTATATATAATCAGGTATTCAGTGACTCAGCGTGGGCTAACAATTGAATCTGTCTTTTCCATTCACTTATTTATTCATTTATTCAATGGTTATATAATGAGTACCAGTCACTGTTTTGGGAACCTAGTATATTTATACTTCAGTAACATATACTATTTCTTATATGTGTAAAGAATACATTCTAGCATTCTAGTGAAGAAAAAAAATCACACAATAGATTGTAAACATGATAAATAATGGTATTATATAATATGTTTGAAGGTGATGAGTATTTTTTAAAAAGTGCAAGAATTTGGGAAAAGGAGAATTGAAAGTGTCAGGGGGAAGGGAAAGACTACTGAGTTAAATAGGGTTGTCAGGGATCACTTCATGAGAAGGTAACACGCCAGCAAATTCCTGAAAGAAAGAGGGGTAACCATGTTGGGGTAGGGAAAGAGAGTCCCACACAGAAGGGGACGCCCAGTGCTGGCACGTTCCTGGCACAGCAAAGCCCACTTTGACTGCAGGGCATGGCGAGGCTTAGGGAGTCATAGGAGGTTATAAAAGTAAGATGGGCAAGATGATGGCAGATGACATAGGGCACAGTGTGACCTTGTAAGGCATTCACCCCACCTATTTACAGAAAAAAGCAGGTAGATCACAAATAAATAAAATGTGACAATATAACAATGAAACACTTGAGAATAGAATCTCAAAAAGTGGAATGTTAATATAAGACACACAGCAATAGTTTAGTCTTATAGGGAAAACTTTAATTGGGGAGGGTAAGTACTCTATGCTAAGAACTCTATTGGCCATCAAGTGTTTAAAAATTAGATTTAGTCTCTATTCTAATTTATAACACATCTCTTGAGAATAGAAGCTTCATAGTTCTTGTGATTACATATTTAAATGTTAATAATTGCTCTTCACTTTAAACAGGATTTCCTAAGACAATTCTGCTGCTATTTTTTAAAAAAATTCTGCTGCGTTTTAAAATATATTTTCTCATAGTCAGTACTCAGTGGAAATGAGGAACAGCTGGTCAACATCTTGCATATCATAATCTATCATGTATGTAATAATTATTATTAATGTACCTGGAGAATGATCTCTTTTCCCAGGTAACATATACCATTTCTTTAATTTACTACCCTCATAAATCCTCTTCAATATCATTTTAATTCTTTGGAATTATAATTACTATCTAAATTTAATATTTTCTACCTGATTAGTACTTAATTTTTTTTCTAATTTATGCCACATCAGATTAGACATTATTCTCATAAAGAATGATCTGATAAATTTTCTGTGTAACTCATACTAAAATTACATGGCTGCTGTGAAGACAAAGCTTTGAATGTGTTTTCAATATTGCCAAAGTGCTATGCTAGGTAGGTTAATTCTTATGCTTTATTTCATTGTATTAAGGTAGTCAAAGATACCTGGAATATATTGGTTATTTTTTGCTGTACCATTAACTAACAATCAGAAAATTTCACAAATATAATATAAACTCAAACAGCCCTATTATTCCCAAGGTAAACTACAAATGTACTGGTCTCTCATTCAATCTCTGGGGCAAAGAAGGTGTTAGATATTCATAGAGAGTAAATTATAATTCCTTAGGGCAATACTTAGCATATAAGGAGTTGGGGGAATAGAGGCCTCAGAAGATGTCCTTGTCCAGCAGAGCATCCTCCACCATTTCCTGCCCCAGGGGAGGACTGGTATTCCCAGTCAGGACAGCAAAAATCATCACTATGCCAACCACCAGGCAGAGAATTCCAAAGACTTCAGACCATTGCAACTTTGTATCTGAGTTGTCAAAGGAAACAAAGGAAACAAAACAAAGCACTGGATGGAACAATGCTTTACTCAGCGAAGAGTCAGAGAAAAATCAGTACCGGTAGTGCGGAACAATCTCCCATTGTGAGTGGGTTTCCAGACTCATTCCTCTTGGGCCACAGTGGAGGACAGATAGAGCAGTGGGGTTGGCTAGGTGCTATCTTATGCACTCACTTTATACAGAAGAGCGCATGCTGGGTATGAAACAAGGAGAGAGAAGTCCCCATACAAGGCCGTAAACCCAGCACAGATGTGAGGACTCCTTAGCTGTGAGGAAGGAAGGGTTCCAGGCTCAGCACCCATTCTTGTGCAGCTGAGTGAGGTCCAGACTCGACAGTCTTTCCCAGCAGGCCTCGTGGATGAGAACTGGCTAATGCTAAGAACACAAGTTAGGTTTAGATGTCATTGAGACAGATTTTGTTTCAGTTAGTTATTGGTTTGTGTAAACCTCCCCTGAAACAACAATCACATATTTGCTTACAAGTTTTCAACCTGGACAGGGCTCAGTAATACCCAGTATTGTCCACTTCTCGTCTTGACACAGTAACTCAACTTGAGAGGTGCTCACAAAAAAGAAGAGGAAGTTGATCATAACATTTTTTTCATTCAAACTGGGATACTTCTTGTGAAAAAGAATACTGCTAATGATTACGCTGGGGATACTAGGACTGCCCTTTGAAAACTGGGACCTGCATTCCTCCTGTACATAATGGACCATGGTTTCTGTCAGCAAATGGAGCCTTAGTTATTTCCCCTGGAAATGGTAACAATACTCAAGACCCCCCACAGTTACATTAACCCGGCCCCAAATAGCTCACATCTCCCATTTTCCAAGGTGAAATATGCCAATAGGAAAATATCAGAGCGCACTATACAACAACTCACAACCACAAACACTTAGAAAATGCACACAATTTCCTGGTGATTATAATGTGTTGTGATCTAAGCACTAATCCCTTACATTACTAATCCCTTAATGAGGGGAAAAAGTTTCAAGAACCCACCTCACAGAGTTGAAGCCTGTAATCTTGTTTCCTGTGATAGGCAAAGTAGGAAATTTATTGTTATTTAGGACACGGGTGGATGTTTTAAGAAAGTCAGATGGAATGGAGAAAATGAACAGAATGGAGCTCTTGGTTTCAGCTTCAGCATGCACGTTAATCCATGCTGGTTGTCCAGAATTATTTATCTGTGGGATGAAGTCCCCCTTTAAATAATACTATAGCACTTGATGTGGAATGCAGTCCCCTTAGAGCATCCCCCTCCACTTTTTATGACATTCCTGTCATTCATTTTTACTTATTCGTATGCTATAATCAAACAATACATTATTTTTTTACTTTAAATAAAGTCTTCTTTTAAATCAGTCAAGAACAAAAATTATTTTACTTTTTTTTTTATTCCTTCTCCAGTATTCTTTCTTTCTTAATGTGTATCTGAGTTTCTGACCTATTTTTTTCCCTTCCCCTTAAAGAACTTTGTTTAACATTTTTGCAGGTGACTTCTGATGGCAATGAATTCCCTCAGTTTTTGTCTTAAAAAGTCTGTTTTCTTTCCATCTACTTTTTAGGATAATTATACCAAATAAGAAGTTCTATGTGGTGATTTTTTTTCTTAATACTTTACTTGACTCCACTCTCTTCTTTCTTTCGTGATTTCTAGTGAGAAGTCTACTGTAATTCTTATCCTTGTTCCTGTATAACTAAGGTGTTTTCTCCCTCCAGTGGGCCTCCTTTAGGATTTTCTCTGTTTTTGTTTTTTTCCAGTTTGAATTTAATATGTCTAGGTATGGTTTTGTTTATTTATTTTTTGTTGTTTATCTTGCTTGGTGTTCCTGAAGTTTTCTTAATTTGTGGTTTGGTGTCCACCACTAAATTTAGAAAGTTCTCAGCCATGAAAGTATGGGATCACTTTTAACTGAGGGTCCCCAGGAGTTTCTCCCTTTTAAATGACCACACTTAGCTTTTATCAATTTGTCACAATTACCACTTAGGTTTTCTACAGTCTGTGGTTCAAAAGCTTCTCCTCCAGACAAGCAGATGTCTTCCACCTCCAGGTTTCAGGTTTGTCTTAAAACCTTCGTTCCCTTCCAGGGCCAAGGAAAATCATGGTTTTCAGTTTATTGTTGTCATCATCCCCCCCCCTCCTGTTCCCCAACCCCTCTTACCCCCCTCCTCTTCTTCCTCCTCCTCCTTTTTCTTCTTCATGAGGATGAGGATGACAAGTTCCAAGCTCTTTACACAAAGGAGTTAAGACTGAAACTTCCAACTAGGATTTAAACTATGGAAGTGTAGATTTCTCTCGTATGTAGTACTTAATTATTTAAAAGAAAAATAATTCCATCCTTAATAAGGCTAGCTTTTTTTCAGTTAAATTTTTTGAAAATGGCATTTCCTCATATTTCCAATATATTTCTCTTTGTTCATTCATAGTTCCATGAAATTGGGACTTAGGTGTAACTGGACTCAAGTGACTGGTCTTAACATCACAGCCATTTATTCATTTATTTGCAAACGTGAGACATTCTAGAATTTACTTTGTTTTCATTCTAAGTTGTTCTAATAAACACTTCAGACACAGGCTAACAGCCACATGCTTAAAAGGAAAGGTGAATGGTATAAAAAGGAAAAAAAATTGAGAGCAGGTAGGACAGGGCTGGCTCTGTCACCGGGCCATTAAAGGAAAGCACAGGTTGACTGTGTCGTTCCTTGCAGAGCTCGATTTGGTTCATGAACTCTGGGAGAAGGGCCACGTGAGGTCTACTTATGTTTAGTTTAGCACTGTAATTTAAATGCCTAACCTTTTTTTAGTTCTTTTTTCTTCCTTTCTCTTTCTGTTATTTTTTTAAATTTTGAAGTGAGCTCATCTTTATGGTTTGATTTATCTCTCTACTGTGTTTGCTAAATGTTTTAATGAGCCACCATGCCTCTACTTTTCCTGAAAAATTAAATAATAGATGAGAGTCAATTTACCTATATGCACTGAAAGAAAAATATATTCATAATAAAATTTAAAAAATAAAAATGTGTTGCAACAAATACAAGCCTACTGTTTATTCCTGCTTGTTTGTTGCCTTTGTGTTTTAGGTGGTTGATTTTCCTTTAAATACAATCCAGAAAAAAAAATCTGAGAATAGTATAATTTGGGCTGTGGACATTATTAGGGAGAGATTGTTTTCTCCATGACTATTTAGAGTATTTCTCTTCTTTTGCTCTCTCTCCCCCAATAATTCTTGCTTTATCCTGTTTTTTTCTTTTTACTGAAGATGGTAAGAGGCTCTTTGCTCTTCGATGCTGATTTTGAAGTGGCGCGTACATGCTTTTCTTGATATAATCTTATAGTTTAGTAGTTCTCACCTTTCTGGGGGTCAGAACTTCCTATGAGAAAATGATGAAAGTTGAAGTATCTTTTTACAGAGAAATGCAAATACACATACATTTTGCATATACAGCGATTTCAAGAGGCTTACAGATTCCCCGAGGGCAGAAGAAAGGTTCCTGACATCCAGATTTAAAACGCCTGATATATGTTTCCATGTCACAGGTAACTGTTATCATGCGACATAGCCAGCCTTCATTCTGCAAGAAGTATTGTGTATGAAGTTTGGTAACAGAGAAGTATTTTCTGCCTGACTTGACCATCTGTTTAATCTTACATGACAATGCTCTTCCTCTATGGACTTGATAAGAAGACAAGAGACTTTTTGAGAATGACTGGGCCCACTGTGTGCAATAAGAACAGTGCTGCTTTTACTGAGCATAATTATTTATATAATAAGTATAAAGGATACCCAAGTAGCCCCCTCCTCCCCATTTCAAGAAACTAAGCATGCTCCTGGTCAGTGTGGCTCAGGGAATGGCCTTGCTGCAGTTGCTTTCCTTTGTTCTCCCTGGATGTCGTCTTACTTCACTGGGAGCTCAGAGTTTTGCTTCATAGACTTATTACCAGTTCTTAGACTTTGCTTATGAATTTGAACGAAATACAGACTTTGACAGCTGAGAATTGATTTTTCACAGAAGACTGCTTTCCTCTTACATGCTCTACAATATTTTGATACAAGCAGGGTGAAGGTTCTATATCTTTCTAACTTGAGTTCAGAGAGTCACTGTTTGTGCTCTCTGAGTAATCATTTAGGTGTAGAACAAGGTGTTCAGCAAAGCATCACTGTTAGGAGCAGTGGAGAGAGGGGGGCCGCTGTCTGCCTGTGTGCAAATGGTTAAGAGGCAGCAGTTCCATCACAACAGATGGACACTGACGGAATGCTATAGGTCCTAGTGAGCTAAGATTGAGCTTGCTAAATTTTCATGGGTTGTGTTCTCTAAATATGTGTGTATGCATGTATGGTTTTGTATATATGCATATATATTTATAGTTTGTGTGTATGAATGTAGTCACTGTTCCAGTTAGTTTACTCAAGTCTTTGCAAAATGCACTGTGATTTAAAATTTTTTTTGATAAAAACATCTACAATTTGTAAAGGGGCCGATAATATGCATGTGATCGACATGAACTAATTAAACTGACATATTCCAGGCTATTGTTTATGAGGAAGTTATTGAGTGGTAGAAGAAATGTCATAATGCTGCTTTCATAGGGGATAGGTTTTCATGAACAAAAAGAATGTTAAAGGTCTGTTTATACCATCACAGTCATTGTATAATTCCTCTGTACCCAGAAATGATATAGTGATCACACAGTACTAAGAACACAAAATTTGGAATAGAAAAACAGAAACTGAAAAACTAGAACTAGAAGTCCCAGGTTTTCCACTCATTTGCTGTGAGACCATTATTACCCGCAGGATAGAATCTTGGGAGGAGGGATAATTTCAGGACTTACCTCTCATTGGGTTGCTGGGAATTAACTGATATAATTCATGTGAAGAGCTCTGCAGAGTGCCTGGTGTATAATACACATTCAATGAATGTAAACATTATCTCTGCTACTGCATTGCCTCCTTCGTGGTAGTTCTCTCCCAGGGCTATTACTTGGGTTGGAGCTCTTGGGTGTAAGGGACACATGGTCTAATCCTACCTCTGTATAAGGTTCAGAGTAAACATCGTCATTTTCTTGTCTGTTTCTGTGAGCAGACTAAAAGCAGCTACTTCTGTTTTCTTTGGAGTTATATTTGCTGGCGCACTCTCATCCATGTCTACAATAGTCTCTACTATTTTAGTAACTGCCTTCTTTGCTTGGCTTGTTAATTACAGCAGTTTACTGCTTAGCAAGGCATATTTTACCTAGGAGCATTGATTCCTTCTGCTATTCTCTCTAAAATGGATCCAATTCCCAGAGATGCTTGTCAGAATAGGTTTCCGATGAACCATAAGGTAACCAGATGACTCCATGGTTGTGTTCCTGATACATGTACAGCCATGAATTCGAGCTGGAATATATTTTTTTCCTCCTTTTTAATAAGCTGTTACCTCTATTACCCATTATGTTGATGCCTTTATCAAAACCCTCCAAAGACTTACGCCTAGGATAGGATGATGGTGTTTTTCTCAATTACATTCATGTTATCTAGCTAACTTTTCTAAGTATTTTAATTTCAAAGACAGTACTCAGGTGAAGCCTACTTTTAAAGCACAAGTATTAATATCCTCTGTAAGATGTGCATATGTGAACTTCCTGAAGTGGCCAATAAAGACCAGAATATTTCTGGTTCATATACAATTTATTTTTAAGGTCAGAACTTTCTCGGAATTATTGCACTAGGGCATTAGCATCTGTGTTTATTTTTAGGGAATCTACCTTTTGCTCTGATATTTCTCATATACCTTTCTTATAACATCGCCACCTTATTCAGTATGTTGTCAATTTCAGCTAGAAAACTAATTTTCCTGACAATTCTGTGATTTTCCAAAATTCAAGATATAAAATAGCATTTGATTCTCCTTTTCTTTGTGTCATAAAATATAAAATCCTTTTTCAGTATGATGTGATTAGGGTATTTTAAATTGCAGTTTTATATTAATTTATCTCTAAACAAAGTTTTAATATTGTATTTAAGAAATACAGTAGTTAATACACCTCTATAAATGGCACCATCCTAGGATTTTATTAAGTGCTATACTCAATACCTGCATCTTTCATGAGCTATGCTTTCTTGAATATTAACTAGTTAATTCTCTTAAGCTTTCAAGTGAATACTGCCTGTCCTTATTTCAATATGAAGTAATTGAGAAACAAAGAATTACAATAATTTGTCATGGTCTTCAACTGAGTAAATATTTAAAACAGAGATTCACACTCAGGACTACAGAATTGAAAGCCTTTGCTCACTTCTCTAGACAATACTAAATTCATACAAGTGACATTTATGTTGCTGGAACTAAAGTCTACGAAGTCTCAAAGGAAGTGCTTGACTTTGAACATGCACTTCCATCATCACCTGCCTCTCCTATCATTGACATTGAGTCCTGGGAGAATGCCTTTTATGTGCCCAGGCACATAACAATATGGGTTTCTAAATGATAGTAATGTTAAAAATAATATTTTCAGCAGTGTCATTTCAGGAACTAATCTATGGTATAATAGCAATCTCTTCAGTGCGATGCTTTCTCTGCTGTGAAGAGAAAATGCAGGCTTTAATATATCATGATGTCCCTTTTATTCATTTCTTTCAACTTTTGGTTTAGCGCTTATAAATTACCTGTAACAGTTTTGCAAGTGATACCTTACTTAGTCATCAAATTTGTAGGGTGATCTAGAAGCCCACTGGAAGAATTTATGCAAGCTTTATAAGCTGAAGTGTTCTGGTTGTGGATGTCTTTATGTGTATATAAGCCTTATAACCTTGCACCCTTATTAACTAACATTAACATTGAGATTTCAGAGATAGGTTAATTTTTACTTTGCAGGTTTTCTGTGGTACCAAAGTTCTATTTTCTATAGCTACTAATTTTGGCTGCCATACTTTTGACCACTAGGGCCTTTGAAGAGATTGGAAAACAAACTTAAAGTAACTGGCATACTAGTCAAAGATCTTCAGAGACAGAACCAATTTATATGCATGTGTGGACCCAACAGCTCACATACACTATTTATGAATAGAACAAAATATCTATTACTTATCTATCTATCCTCTATTAATCTATCTACTTGTTTATGAAATTTTAAGGAATTGGCTGACATGATTGTGGGGCTGGAAAGTTGAAAATCTGTAGGTCAAGACCCAAGGAAGAGCTCTTTCCAGTTCAAAGACAGGGAGACAGTATTTCTTCTTTCTCTGGGGGTCATTCTTTTTCTCCTAAAGCCTACAACTGATTGGATGAGGCCAACCCACATGACAAGGATAATCTATTTTACTCAGTCTACTGATTTAAATGTTAATCACATATAAATGTTTTTCACCTCAAAATCTAGACTAGTGTTTGACCAAACAATAGGGCTCCCTAGACTAGAAGGAGACATAAGTAACCATCACAACTCAGTTCCAATTTCTTATGTTGGTATCACTTAATTCTAAATATAGTGCCTTATAAAAATTTCAAAGACATCTGTGATGCAAATAAAGTTAATATAATTTAACATAAATTAAACGCTTACAGTGGTAAAATATATACTTAAATTTGGGGGCCTAGCAATCACTATAACATAATAGTGAAGGTTTTTAAGTAAATTTTACTAGCACTATCACTAATTATATCAAGGTTCAAAACTTGATTAGTATCTTTCCGTAGTGATAAGAAGGAAAAAGGCTTTATTAAGAATTACTTAATATTTTATTACAGTCCCAAAACTTTAACCTGATATTTTACTTAAAATGTTCTTGTTGAGATATCTATTTTAATAAAATTACCATCATTTTTTGTGTGTTTGGAACAATATTCACTACATTCTTCAATCTTCCATTTATATTTTATTGTCTTCTGGCTTTCAATAAGTGCATTCAATATTTGGTAGCAATAAATTAATACAATAAATGCAATAAAGGTATTCAATAAATATTTTCTTCCTACTTTCCTTAGAGTAAGAATTGCAATGCTACTATGCACAGGAATATTATATTGAATACTTTTTAAACTGTTCTTATTGATCTTATGTTTCAGTACTTCTAATATTTAACACGTGTTAATGAAATTAGTACAACAGATCCAGGAGAAAGAAAGTCCGGGTTATCACCTCGTGACCATTGATTTTATTACGTCAGGGTGAGGCTAAGTTATACCGCACATAAAACTGCTACAAAATCTCAGTGGCTTTGTAAACCAAGGATTTGTTTCTTGCTTATCTACATCTCCAACATGGATCAATGCAGGAGCTGTGCTCATCATACTTATTCAGTAACCCAGGCTAACCGAGCCTGGATTTTCACATGTATCGGGAGAAAGGACAAAGGGAGCTGCACGGTCTGTTTCTCAAATCTTTCACCTAGAGGTGACCACGCCAATTCTGTTCACGTTTTGTTAACCAAGGCGAGTTACTGGGCTATGTGCCTAACAGCATACAGTGAGGAAATATGGTTAATTGTACAGTGAACCTGGACAAAGGGGGACTGGAGTATTTGTGAACAGTCTTGGTGACCAGAGTCAGATGCTGTTTCAGGTGTAATTCTGTATCAGGAATGATGACTACATGGCTGAGAGTGGCTTGTAGAGACATTCAGTTATTTCATAAAGGAAGAGTTAGGGATGCAGTCCCTGGGGTGGTGTGGGAGCTCAAGCATGTTGTAAAGATCAGGCCCTTTTTGTATTTTTCTTCTTCCCTCTCCAGCATCATGGATTTCTGTCCTTATCCTGGCCACCTTGTGGTTTTAGGAAGGTTTCTCCCACATCTGCTCCTAAATTAGAAAGGAGGGAACAGATTTTCTTCCTTAATCCGTATCTCTCTCTCTTTTAGTCAGGAGAAAAATCTTCCCTAGAAGAAACTACTAGTCTGCTTTCTTGGCAGACTTTCTCTTTGTTTTCCTTAGTCAGAGTCATGTTAACTGGAAACTCTTAGCTGCAAGGAAAGCTGGAAAACTAATTGCCTGAGAAGTGGCAAAGGATAACCCTGGTTGAAAAGATTATCATGCTTTGCCATCTTTCTTCCTCTGGAGCTGGTCACATTGAACCTTAAAAAGAAAGGGAAATGGCTATAGGGAAAACACAAGATTACCTTTCACAGAAAAAATAACTCCATTATTTAATAGGGAGATGATGATAGTTCGAGGTAAATTGTAAGGAAGGCAGATTATCATGTGGTCTAAAATAGTTAAAAAGCAGGCTCTGACATTGTGAGATTACTGCGGCTAGGGGATCAGGTCAGCCATTGAGGCAGTAGTGCCTGAGCAGATCCTTGAGCAACTGGTTGGATTTTAGTGACAGCAAGGGCACTCCAGGTAGAAAACACTGAAGGACAAGAGCCAGGGAAATGGTAATGCTGGGGAGTGAGACTGAGATTAGAGCTTGATTCTTCAGAGAGTTTGTAACTTCCAGGGCATTGTGATGAAGTGGTTAAGAATATTTCCTCTCAGTAGTAGACAATTTTAATTCCATCTTAGTTCTACCACTTACTAGCTGTGAAAAGTTGAGCAAATTCCCTATTCTATGTCTTATTTTCTTATCTGTAATAAAGGAGTTAGTTAGGGTATGCTAAATGACAGTAATGAATAGATACAGAAATGTAATGACTGATATGAAATGGTTTATTTCTTGTTCATACAATGAAGTAGTGGGCAGGCTCTAATCCATGCAATCATTTGGAGACTCAGGTTGAAATAAGCTTTGCCATCTTCAACAAATGTGTTTCATAATCTCTCTGTGATAGTTTTCCAGAAAACCTCATTGGGTCCTAGGGAGCATTGCGTGGTGTAATTCATATTAAGCATTCAGTATAGTGCCTGACACAGAGTAAGCAATCAATAAATGTTAATGGATATTAATGTTAGCCATAATTTTGGCTTAGAAACCAAAGAGCTTAAAGGAGAGTTGAAAGAAATGTAAGTCTTGTTATACCACAAGAGAATATATTACGTGTTAATTTATGTTGAGCAGAAAAATGAGGCAATTAGGAGTGAAGTAAAAATTATTCTGACAAATATATGTAGGATTGTTCTGTGAGGGGTGTGATGATGGCCGGCCGACGAATACATTGGAGGACAGCTGTGATGGTGTAGGCAGGAAGTAATAGTAGAGGGAGAATGGGAAGCAAGAAGAGAGGGCAGCCAATGTATTTTACTATCTCAAGGTTTTGGGAGTCTCAGATACAACACTGTAGATGTCCCAGATTTAAATGTGTTTGGTAACTACATTCATCACCGGCAAAATCAAAGTATTTATTTGAGAATCTCCAAATACTACTATAATACTATTTGGATTTGATGGCAGAAACATAGAATGGGAAGGTGCCATAAGGGATCCCTGAGACATCTGATATGTGGATATTTATTTGGAAGTCGAGTTAAAATAATTTTGTATTAATGTCCTCCTATTGGTTAAAGAATAATATTCAATTTCTTTCTTACAAATGCTCCCTATATGCCTCCAAGGGATTAATACATGCAGTTACTTTGATATGCTTTGTTTGTTTGTTTTTCTCTTGTTTAGAGTAATTAATCCCAATTACCCCTCATCCTAATAATACAAAAAAAAAAACCTGCTCAAAGCAGTATATTAAACTATCAATAACCCAGAATTGTATCAGCTAATGTGTTTAGCCTTTCACAAAATTATAATTGCCAACATTCTCATCAGAATTTCTCACTTATAGTGTTACTACGGACATGTATTTTCCTTGCTTTTCTAAAAGTTCTAGAGAGTTTGAATGAGAGGTGGGGTGGGAAGCAGATGATAAAATCCATAGAATAAAGGCTCCAATGTGTCACAGATGGCATGGTTATGCTTGCAATGATTAAGAATTTTTCATACTATTTACCTAGTTTGATTCTTAAATGTTATCCTCTGTAGAAGCATTAATGATCATTCTGGGACATAAAACTGCGTTTCTCTTATTAATGCTAACTCCAAATACACTGGTTGTCCTGTCCTTGAGGCTTATGCAAATTTTTACCTATTGAGGCTGTGTGCTGCTGAGTATATGTGTCATGGTGGTGCTTCACCCCTGGATTCAGACCTTGTCTTGGGTTGTCTTGGACAGTTTTCCAATACACTTAGAAGGGGCTAGATTAAAATCCTCAAACAGAAGTGAAATCTGGAATAGTGGGGGAGCATGGCTGCTAAACCGTACACTATATGAGATAAAACAATGATTAATTTTTCCTGGCATGCATATCTAATTGACCTAGCACTATTTGTTAAAAAGAGCGTCCTATCTACACTGTAGTGCAAGCTCACTTCTGTAATATTTGAAGTGTCTAAACACATGTGAATTTGCTTTTGAATTCTATATTCTCCATTGGCATAAATGTCTATAATTACCATTTTGTCTGAATGACTATTAGTTATATGATTCGTTAATCAAGATAGCTGGTTGTATAAGTCATCCAACTTTTATTTTTAAGATTACGTTGGTCATTTTTGCTCATTCTACTTTCATATAAATTTTAGATTCAGCATGCCAATTTTCACCAAAATACTTGTGTAATTACATGAATAATTGATCCATTTGGAGAAATTTCATATTATATAGTCTACCATTTATTAGGTCTTTAATTTTTTCAATAATGATTTATTGTTATATATATAATTTATATAATTTGTTGGGGTTATTATTGAGTATTTGATGTTTCTTATACATTGTACCATTTATCAAACCTTATTATTTTTGGTATATACAAATAAAATTGATTTTAATATTTTATATTGAGTTTACATGCAACAATTGAGCAAATTGACTCATTAATTCTAACAGTTTTCTGCACAGAGATGATTGTATGACTTTACTCTGTTAAGTTAGTGTTATGATATTCATTGATTGATTTTATACCAACCTTGAATTTATGAAATATGTTATAGCATATTCTAATTTTTAAATATTAGAGGATTTTGCTCTGGCTGGAGTAGCTCAGTGGATTGAGTATCGACCTGTGAACCTCAGGGTTGCTGGTTTGATTCCAGTCAGGACACATGCCTGGGTTGCATCCAAGTAGAGGGTGCTCAAGAGGCAACCACGCATTAATGTTTCTCTCCATCTCTTTCTCCCTCCCTTCCCATCTCTAAAAATAAATAAATAAAATCTATTAAATAAGATATGCTAAAAAATTTTAAAAATAGAAAATAAATATCAGTGGATTTTATTGGCTGAAATATTTTTTAGGAATGTTATACCTATGTTCATGAAAGAGATTGGACTATAGTTTTCCTATCTTGTAATACTCTTGTTTGGTTTTGAGGATAAGTGTTATATTGACTTCATGAAGTAAATTGTGAAATACTTCCTCTTTTTCTACACCTGGAGGAATTCATGTAAGCTTTGTATTATCTTGATGTAGAATTTTATTTTTGAAATGGTTTCTAGTTATGGATTGCATTGTCTTAGCTGTTATAAGACTATTTGAATTTTGTGTTTCTTGATTGATTGGGTGAATTTGTTTTTTTTAGAGCATACTTAATTATCAACTTATGCAATTTATCATTTTCTTTTTAAAACTTTCTTTGAGCTTAATTTGCCTTTCTTCAAACTTTTCAGGATGGCTAATAAGGTTATGGATTCTCAGGCTTTTATCTAATATACTTACTTAGGGCAATCCATTTCTCACTAAGCATTCTTTTAGTTCAATCCCACAGGTTTTGATATATGTATATAAATTATTACAATCAAAACAATATTATTATCATTGTAATTTTTTGTTTGATCTATGATTATTTATAAGTTTATTGTCTACTTTCCAAAGAATTAGAGATTTTCCTTTTGTATTTTTACTATTTATTTTTATCTTAGTTTCACAACTGTCAGAGATATATTCTATTTTAATCTATTTTAAGGCTCACAACATGTGGTCTTTTTTTAATGTCCTAAGTCCCTTGAAAAGAATGAGTACTCTGGAGTTGGTGCAGTCATAATTTCTGCTATTTGATTCATCTTCTGAATTCTTAATTTGTTATATATGTATGTATATTTCAGTTATCAAATTTTTATTTGGAATCTTTTTAATTTTTAGAATATGTTTATTAATTTGAGAGACATAGAGATAGAGAGAGAGAGAAAGAGAAAGAGAGGGAGAGAGACAGGAACATCCATGAGAGAGAAAAACATCTATTGGTTGCTTCCCATATGTGTCCCAACTGGGGATCAAACCCATAACCTAGGTATGTGCCCTACCCACAACCTTTTGGTGCATGGCATGATGCTCCAACCAATTGAGCTACACTGGCCATGGCTATGTTTGGAATCTTTTATGGATTCCTATTTTCTGGTGACATTCTTTTTATTTTATTGAAAATATTAATTACAGTTATGTTAAAGTCTAGCTCCAATAATTCTAATATCCAAATCACCAGTTCTCTTTCTCTCTTCTTGAGTTTGGTCTTTTCTTCCTGTCTCTTGGCCTGCCTAGTACTTTTACTGAATGCCAGACACTGTGTATGATAATTGTAGAAATAATGCAAAGTTCTAATTGATGATCTCCTCCTTTCGGGATTCTAACTCAAAGTCTAGGGTGTGTTTCAAGGATGCTCTTCCTTTGTGGGATCTGTACTTCATTTTCTTGTGTCTTATGCTCTATGAGATCATGTAAAACCATTCCTGTCTTCCCAGGTTCTTAGCTATCACTGTTCAGTTTTTAGCCTCTCATTATGTGCTGTTTATAAATTGTCCAATGCCTCAAGGGCAAAAAGGCTGCAAAATGTAGGGCTTACCTTGCTGCACTTTCCTTTTGCCAAGTGTGTTGGCCTCTAATCCGGGCTGTTTTGTAAGTTCCAAACTCAGTATTTGTCTCCCTTCAAGACTGCAGAAAATTTAGTTCAGGTTTTCAGGCTTTCAGTGACTATCTTTGTTCCACTTTTTCACTTTTTGGTCTTATGTTACCTACAGATAAGCAAACAATATGGAGTAAAACACACCACCACATACTAGACTCATCTCAATGCCCTTCCCTTTTCTCAGGAACCCTCAAGTCCTGGCTGCCTTAGTAGCTTTTTGATGCCGTCAGATACTTTTTTCCAAATTTACTTTGCACCACTTTGCAACTTGTTTTCATGGGAATATTATCAGAAAGAGAAGACAGTCAATAAATTTAAATTCCTTCTTTTTCTCTTTAGTAAAATAATAATACCTGCTCATCTTAACTCAAATAATGTGATAATGATGTATTTTATGTATCATAAATGTGAAAATTCAGTCACTACCACCTTTAAATAACATACTTCTTTATTTTAAAACATTTTTTTCTCATGTTCAACCTCTTATTAGAGCCCTTTTTTGAAGTTATAGTAGGATTTGAAAATAAAATTTCCTACATTCATTTCTTAGGTGATATATTATGATTTTTATCTTGAGAAGAAAGATACGAGGAATTTCTAGTATTTCCCATGTCTGCATTATATTCCATTAAATAAATACAGTTAAGTCATGGGAAGTAAGGATTTCTTCCTCATTTTCCTCTTCATTACTTTCTTTCTTTTTTGAATATGAAAAGTTTTACTCTGACTCACCTGTCATTTGCTTTCTGTATAATGTAATAGATTTTTCTCATGAGGCCCACTGAATTCACACCATTTTCTAGGACCTAAGAATATACTCTCTGAACCCTAAAAATAACAATTTCCTCACTATTTGCCAGACCTGGCATGTTTTAATGAAAATGCTTGCACAGAAGCTAGCACGTTACTTTGTTTTATGCCTTTCCTGACATTGATGCTTTTCTCCTCTATTTCCTAGGTCATCCCACATGACTAACAACAGATTTCTCTTCTTTCAGTTTCTTATGTGCTACCTTTTCTTATAAATTATTGTGAATATTCATTTAATTATTTTTTGATAATCAGTAGTCTACAATTATAAGCCTTTGGATTATAAATTACCTATCAGAGATGCCATTTTCAGCAATAGCTATCATTGGTACCTTCCAACTGTTAGACACATTGTCTGTTAGGCATTTCAAGAAACATTCCAACCTCTACCCAGATTTAGGCCATAGCACTGGATTTTGTGATTTGAGTTTTGAGAATAAGGACTGTGTTTTAATAGGTAATCCAGAAAAAGCTCAGTATTTGAGAACTGTATCTGCTTGTGTTCATGTTAATCTTTTGTGCTTTCTTTTCTTGCCATGGCCCCTTCTTCATGCCTCATCCTGGTTGATTACATATACTTTATATATACAACTGCATTATGCTATTAATATTATTTTTTTAAGGTTGTACTACATTGTTACAGGGTCCAACTCTCATATTAACACATGAATGTCCTCAAGAACCAGAATAGTGTCTTGCTCATTTTACTTATCCTATAAACACTTAATATGCATTTGCTAAACTGAACTAAATAGATTAAAAGAAGGAAGTAAATGGGATACTTTATTAATCTAATCATGGTATTACCAAATAAAAAGGAGATTTGTTTGCCTGCCACCACAAAGCCCAACCTCATTAGACAGTTGGTGGTGAAAAAGGAAAGAGATTTTATTCAGATGCTGCATCACTGGGGGAATGGCGACTGCCTTTTTCAAAGCTCATCTCCTCCACAAAATCCAAAGTCCAACCATCTTCGGCAAGTCTGAAACAAAAGCCAGTGTCCAACGCTCCTGCTCCATTTTAAGGTACCATCCTTTGAAGCCTGAAGGTGGCTGCTAAGTGGTCATCCAGTTAGCTCAGCTTATTCCCAACTATTCTTCATTTCAGGCTTCTTCCTGGAGGCTATGTGCCATGTGGCTCCTAGGCCGCAAGGTTCCATGCTTCCTGGAAAGAGTGCACAAACACACCAGTGAACACTTCACCAAGTTGGCAAGAGAGAAAAACAGAGAACTGTATTCCCTCCTGCAGGCCATAGGACACATGGCAGCTAAGACCATATGGCCTGTGGAGAGAACAGGCAAGTCCATTGTCCAAGTGCAGGTCATGAGCCAGAGAGCCACAGGCAAGAGAGTATTCTTTGTTTCCCTGGGTTTACATTAGCTTTGGACATGGAACTAACCAGGTACTTTCTAATTGGTCATTAGAAAATGACCAATTAATTTTCTAAACATCCATGCCCTTCAGGCAGGTTCACCTCCTAACCAACCCTTCTTTCCCTTGGCTAGACTGAAAGGCCTATTTGGTATAGCACCTCCTCCTGCACCATTTTGACTTCAAGGCACACTACCTTCCCCTGGTTCCACTACCTGATCTGGTACTGGAGGGGCAGGTGGGAGAGTAGGACTTTCTTACACTCCGTGTAAGAGCCTCTCTCGGCAGCTAACTTGGCCAATGGGTAGAGACTCCCCGGCTCCAACCAACTATCTACTGGTAAAAATGGGGCAGTTTGGTAAACTGCTTTAGAAAATAATCATAATACTATATGAGATTTTTGGTCCTTTCCTTTTTGTTATTTCCAGGACTCACCTCAGATGGATGCATCAGGAATTTAACAGATCCTTTACATTCTGAGTACTTATTAAGACTGTACTCAATTTGGCAAGATGTTGAAAATCTACGTTTTGGGCTAATATTAAGAGAGTCATTATGTCTTTCCATGTAAACATTCACAGATAGATGAAAGGTAACAGGTAAACTTGATGTACATACCTTGCATGTTCCTATACAGTTTTATTCCAAGTTACTTTTTAAATGAATCTTCTAGGTTCATTTTCAGAGTTCCTTTGTTCTTCATCTAGACTGAAGTGAGACAAGATATTTGACCTTTCTTTTCTTTTAAGTGTTTACATTTCTTATTTATCAACAGAATTTTTTTTTAGCTGTGTAATATCAATGATATTTCTGATTCAGCAAAACCTTTCTGGTCTTAATGTGACCCTGAACTTACCTGGTTCTGGTGGATATTTGCCCACTTTTCTAGGGACATTCATCAGTGCCAATGGCCCAGAGTCATCCCATTGTTTTTCTGGAGAGCAGATGGTCCTAACATCAGGGGATATCTTATAAGTTTATGTTATAATTCTTATTGCTACTTTTTCTTTTATTTAATCTCTGACTTAAGATGAAATCTAAAAATGCATATATATTATATATATCACATAACAATTGTATTAAATAGTAAAGTTTGATTGTGGGTAATTTGTAAGTTGAGAGAAATTTAACACAAGTACATAACTTAAAAATTTATCATGTCTACAAATGGTATTTAATGAATAGTAAGATTTCAAAATATATACCTGGGGAGTATATACTTTATAGTATATACTTGGTATTATACTTTATTTCTCATATCAGTATAAAGGGTGGGATTATTGAGATTAAAAGGCAGTTATCAGAAATGGAAAAAGCATATATATAAATTAAAAAATTCCCTGCTTTAAGTGTCACCCTTGACACTAATTAAATATATGGCCTTGGGAAAATTCTTTCTTTAAGCTTCTCAGTCCTAAACTGTTCAACAGAGCTAAAGGTAATATTCAAGAATTTGTTCTGTTGATTTGTTAAACTAAAAGGAAGAATTGGTATTCACATGTTCATGAATGATGCAGTGCCTTTCATATGGTCTCCATTCATCAGGTGTTATGTATAATGCAGTGCAGTACAGTTGATCCTCAACCATGTGGGTTTGAACTGTGTAGGTCCAAATTTGAGGATGTTTTTTTAAAAATAAATACATAGAATACTATAACTGTATTTTCTCTTCCTTGTGATTTTCTTAATAGCATTCTCTTTTTGCTAGTTTATGGTTGTAAGAATATGGGAAAGAAGGTATAAAACATATAAAATGTATGTTAGTCAACTGTTTATGTTATCTGTAAGGCTTCTGGTCAACAGTAAGCTATTACTAGTTACATTTTTGGGGAACCAAAGTTTTATGTGGATTGTTGACTGTGCAGGGGTCTGCACTTCTAACTCCCACATTGATCAGGGATTAACTGTATGTCTTCAGCTCTCATACAAGCTCTTTAAGTAGTAGTTGGGTTTTTATTGAATAATGAAAATTATACCCTACCTGTTTGCTAAGCACTAAAACAATTGAGAAGTAGACATATGTGTTTGAGAAGGGTTAAAATATCCACTTTTCAGTTGGAATAGAAGATTGGATAATGCAGCTATAAATGGGCCTTGGTATAGTACTTTTAATCCTGAATTTAGACCATGTTACCACCATCGGATAGGTGAAATATGCATAAAAAACACCTTGACAGCAGCATGAGAGAATCCTGGTAACTCCTATAACTTTGAACTCAGAGAAACTCCAGGCTCAACATTTTGACTGATTTGGGCCTCCAGACTTACTTCTAAAAGAAAACCCTCAGACCTGATCAGGAACATTAATGCAAAAATCAGGGGAAAATGCTGTAGTTCTGCTCATGAGATATCATTGACAATGGAACCTTCCTGATAGTAGCCGGTGAGCAATGTGTCAGGCTCTTTCCCTGTCTTCGGATAAATTACTCTCTAGCCCCTGCAGGGAGCTATGTATGACATAAAGGATGTAGAAATCGAAACTTCTGAGGCATTGTTTCAAGACTGTTCCTTCCTGGGGAGTAGAATGGATATCATGTTTTTGGTATCCTGGGGAAAGAAATATGGTTCACTCTTATAGAAGTTATTATTTCTGGCAATTTACAGATACGATCACAGGACCTCATAGTAGTTATGTCCCTTGCACAAAGTCTGATCCCAGGGAGTGAATGATAGAGCAAGGATTCAAATCCAGATTTTCTGATTTCCATAGTCTGTCTATTTTAAAGGTAGCGAAGGAGACAGATACCACAAAATGGATGTGAAAAAAGTGTTTAGGGAGGCACACTGCAGCTGCATATAACCAGTCACCAAGTGCTGATGCTCATCTGCTTTGAGGATCATTATGCAAATCAAATTAGTTAATATATATTAAAGTGATTTATAAACTTAAAGCTATGAACATATTACTAATTATTATCACAGTTAATGTGTATCTACATCAACTTCCCTTTTCTATAGTATCAGGTTAATGATTTTTGCCTTGGCAACATCTTGGATTGCTGTGAGGATTAGATGCAATAATGTACCTGCAAGTTCTGCATAAGCTGTAAAGCACTGTACAAGTGAAGGTTACCAGTATTGATTTGTACATTAATTGTTAATCCTCGAACATGGGTTAGTTAATGCTTTAATGATGAAAATTTGAACTACTAAATCTGTTAGAAAATGATGTTATAAAGTACATAGAGGTTGACACTGTAATTCCAGAGGAAGAAAATATGACCTAGAAATTGATTAGACTAATTGAACATTGCATCTTATTGATTTTGTGGTTTCTCTCTATGTTGAGCTCAGAATGCAGAGAAGCTAAAAGGTGTGGACATTGGAAAACATCCATGTAAATCCAATTCATCAACCTGATGGCTCACTTGCTACTCAAAGTGTGATCCCTGGACCAGTAGCTTGGGAATCACCTGGAAAATTGTTAAAATTAGAATCTCAAATCCATCCAGGCCTACTGAATCAGAAACTTCGGAAACACTGCTGTGATGGAAATAACAAAAAAAAATACTGTAACTCATTACACCACTCAAAGTGTACATGATTATTGGGCTTTTGTGACACAGCCTGGAAACTGTTTCTTTCAAACTGCTTATGATATTAATTAATATTCTTAGTACAGTAATAAATTTCCATGTTATATAATAAATATTTAGAAACACAAAAACACTATAAATCTTAATTTTCTTTTATTTATTTTTATTATTATTATTTTTTTAGAGAGGGAAGGGAGGGAGAAAGAGAGAGAGAGAAACATCAATGTGCGGTTGCTGAGGGCCATGGCCTGCAACCCAGGCATGTGCTCTGACTGGGAATTGAACCTGCGATGCTTTGGTTCGCAGCCCATGCTCAATCCACTGAGCTACGCCAGCCAGGGCTCTGAATTTTCTTTTATTTCATGTTTGAACTTTGATTTTTCTTTTCTTTTATTTTTGAACTTTGTTTAATTAACACAGTTTCTAATTCATCTTTAATCACTCTCTGGATCCATATATTTATTTTATTTTATAATCATTTGGAATGTATCAATACTCTGCTACATTCTGAGAATATACTAGAAGTTCAAGTAATATGGATTCTTTGTTTCATGAGGTCTATATTTAATGGTGGCAGATGCAAACAAATAAAAAAATACAGAAGTATAAACTGAGAAAGAAGCCGGGAAGGTGATAGACAGGGTGGCGGGACAGGTGTGACTTGAATGTAATTATCTGGGCAGGCCATTGAAGGAACTGGCATTGTATCAGCTTTGGAAGATGAGAAGAAGGCATTTGTTTGATAATTGAATAGTGGCAAGACTGCTAAGGCTTTAGGGGTGAAAAAAGTTTGGTATGTTCCAGGAGCTAAAAAGTAGGCTAGCATCTCTGGAATGGATTGGGTGAAGTGGGTAGTGGCTGGAGATGAGTTTGGAAAGATTAACAGGGCCTAAATTAAGTAGCGTTATAGTCCTTGGTTAAGTATTTGTAACTTGAGTTCAATTGGATGCCACTTTAAGCAAATGGGGAAAGAGGGAAGGCAGACGATTACATTTGAAACACATCCAGTTTATACTTGAAAAAGAATTACTCTGGATGCTGTCTGGAGCATCAGTTGGATAGGGGCAGGTAATAAGCTTGTTGGAGTAATATTGATGACTTGGGTGAAGGTGGTAAACAAATTTTCGAAATATCTGTATTGTTGGTTGTGCCCTCAGATCCATTGCTCATTCTTCCCCTTCTCTGTTCTGCATTTCAGTTTCCTTGCCGTATGTGGACTCCACTGGCACAAGACACCAGTTGGAGATCAGAAGGAAGATCATTTCTGCAGGTACACCATTTTACCTATGGTGTCATCTCACACCAGACTGGCTAGCTTTGGTTTCATTTTCGGCCAGATGTCCCTAGCCTCTAGTCCCCAGTAACACCATATCCTCTCTCGGCTCTGCTGCTAATTCGGCATCCTCAGTTTGTGTTTAGCTTTTCAGTTCTTTTATCACATGTGTAACCGATTCATTGCATTAGATGCTCTTCGCTATAAACACCTAAGTATTCTCTTCTCTACTGTTCAGACCCTAAAGGATGTACAGTAATGAAGGAAAAGAATTAAGAATGTTACACATATTTCAACTTTGACTGAGCATGGACACTGGGGCAAGTATAGTTTTGAAAGAGATCAGTATTCACATTTGTACATGCTGGTTTTGATGTTCAAAGGCAAACACATAAGAGGTTTAGAATTCATACCAGATTCTGAGTTATAAATTTCTAGACTATTGGATAGTGATGGTGCATGTAGTCCTGGGAATGGATAGGTTATCCAGAGGAAAATGTTGAGAGATAAAAGAGATTTGGACTGAATCCTGAAGGATTTGAGGTTGGCGGGTAGGGAAAGAACCTGAAAAGGATATCTGGAAAGAGCTAAGAATTTCCTAGATCCAGATTAGTAAAATAACTACAATATAAAGAATGTCTTTAACATGTATCTCTCACATTATATAAATTATACTGTTCAATGAAATATCAACATATCATGAGCAACAGAAAACCATTCGCACTAGCTGTTGTCTCTGAAAAACAGGAGAAAGACAATATGGCAAGAATCTTTGCAAGTGATTCCATCATAATTTTAAAATAAGTTTGTACTCCTGGTTTCAATGCAAATTTTCATTTTATGTAGCCTGATTAATGGCTGGACTGTAGCCTGCAGTTGTGAGGCCTCTGCTGTAAGGCCCAGCCCAGTGCAGAGTGTTAATACAGCTGAAATGCAGTTCATTTTGCCCTAGCCAAACCGCTCATTTTGGTGCCCAGCCATCTCTGCTGGAGGAAAGGAGCCTTTATGAAAATCTTATCCAGATGGGAGAAAACTTTTCTAACACACACAAAGGTGTTTGTGCATCAGCAGTGGCCTTGGAGTAGGGTAGGACCAAGTATGCTGGGTCGAGGTCAAATCCCTGACTTTTACAATGCTGCTTTCTGATACGGAACTTGGTAGTTATCCATGTAAGAGGCCTGTGTTTACAAAACGTGGATCAGGGTTTGAGATAGTGGACGATTCTAAACATAAGACATGTATGATTATAACCTGCTATATATTAAGTATTTTTGTTTAATTCATATCATTAGGAGATATTTTTATGGATTTAGAATTGCATTTCTTTAGGCAGTATTGTTTGGTTAATTCTAATTAGGAAGGACATTTACAAACTTAGAAAAATATGAAAAAGGAGAAAATAATGACTCATAACAACTTGAACCCAGGTATAAACACCATCGATATTTTCGTGAATTTCCTTGAAGTATCTTTCAGAGATATGTGTGGTGCAAATATGCGTATGTAAGTGTGTATACAAAGGTCAGGCAAAAGCGGGTTTTAAAGTCAACACCAGGGATTTGTCAAATGTTCCTTTCAAGCACTGACAGTAAGTACTCTATTTAGAAAGTGGTCTTGGAAAGTGATTATAGTTGTTCGTATGGAAAATCATATTATAGTTAATAAATAATGATATCAGAATATACTCCTGTGTTTCATGTACTCAAAACTGCAAGCCTACTTTTGCCCCAACCTGTATTCATTTATACTTTAAGCCCTAAGGTCTTAGCTTCTTTTTGCACATGATGGTAAAATGAGATCACTTTCGCATATTTTTAAATAATAATCAGTACCTAACATTTAAAAACAACAACAACATGGTTTTAGTCACTAGGGACCTAACAGTGACTGGAAACCAAAAATCTCTGCCTCCGGGGGTTGATCTGGGAAAAAAGACAGAAACTTTCCATGCCAGGAATTATAGTGGTTTAGGCCCTGATTTTAGTCTTTCTTCAAGGACCCCACAGTTGTTTCCCAAAGTCTGCCCTGTGCTCAGGAGTATGCCCAGTACACTTCCTCAGCTACAGCCTCCTCTTCATCTGACTGCAGCCCTGTGATTGCAGCCTTTGGCCTTTGGGGGTGGGCTTTGTGGTAGGCCCAGTCCTCCTTAGAGCGCACCAGGGTCCCCAGAGCCAGACTCAGCACATGAGTGGCTGCCAGGGGAAGTCCTGAAGTTGGACACATTGTGGGAAGTCTTCTGCTTTGGTGACAAATGATCATTTCTAAATATCCTTTATTATGTAGAAAAGAGGCTGATCCCTGCAGGGGGAGCTGATTGTGTGTGGTTGTGCGGAGCTCTGGCTCCAGAACTGCATTCCTTCCACTGCACTTCAAAGTCTGGAAATTAATTGGAGCTCATCTTTAGCATTCCATTGTTAAACAAGTGTGTTTCTTGTGGGTTTTCAGCTCAACACTAGGGACTTGTCAAATAATCATTTCAAGCATTGACAGTAAGTATACTTTACTTGGAAAGGAACTACATTTTCTCTGTCTCATTACACTTTATGTGGTATTTTTGGTGCTATGTTAGAGTGGAGCTCTGGACACTGCCTAAAAGTCCCCATCCTTAAGTCTGGCCCTTCTCTATCATCATTGGCCTTGAGAGAGGGGATAAAACTCATTCTTTGCCTCTCCAGTGCAAGGGCGGGACAGGGCCTATTATTAATTCCCTATGGCACTGTACAGATTTGACACATAAAAAATGCTATTACGTTCAGGAATACATGCCAGGAAGCAAAACGTGGAAAATAATTTCTAATAAAGTTTTATTAGATTAGGCTGCTCTTGGGGTCTACAAACTTAACACCAAGGAAACCCAGACCAGATGGTACTCTGCTTAGCAACTGTTTGTCATTCTGTGCCAAAGTGCAGTGTTCCTTCTTTTAGTGGACTGCGCCCATGTATGTCTGTCCAAAGTCTGGAAAAATCTCTCAGAAAGCTAAGGAAATACCTTTTCTCACTGTCTAAGGTTTATCTTCACAACTCTATTTCCTACACCTGGATTTGCCATATCCTAAGATGTTATACAGTGTAAATCAAAAGGCTCTTTAAGGAAAACTCCTGTAGACATAGTTGAGTTCTGATTCTCTGACGAGACAGAACAATTAGAACATTCTGTGAATACCAGTAAGTATTGAGATATGTAGTCTGAGATAAAAACTGAATATTTATAGAACCAAGCATGCTAGTGTGATTCCTTTAGTTTGACTTTTCTCCTAGATGAGGTGATCATTCCTGAGTCTCTTTATGCCCTTTCTCTGGTTTTCAAAATCTCAGTTCTAGATTTTCTGTGAACAATTATTTAAACAAAAATATCAGAAGAATAAGTAGAATATCTAGGCATTGAATATTCTAAATCTTTAAATGGCAGAGAACACTTTACCAAAGAAGCAGCAAAGCATTTGCAGTCAAAGCTAGAAAATGTACATAATTTACATTGCATTCTCAACCTAAATATTGCCATGCACAGTCAGGTAAATATTGTCTTCACATATTTCTCCAAGGTAATGAGTGGGGACTTGTTTTACATTCATAAATGAAAGAGCTCACTCAAGCAGATTTCCCAGGAAAAAAGAGCATCACCTTCTCAGAAAATATTAAGGTTTTTATTACATATACAATACATTTTATTACACATTTACATTTTCACAAAATTAATGTCATATGCTATGTTGAATTCTATATAATGATTTTTTCACTTACTCCTATGTGTATCTTCCCCTTCATTAGCTATTTTTGAAAATCTCATTTTAGTGGCCGCATTCAAAATGTGGATGTGCAATAACTTATTTTATCACATTTATTTTGTTTATCAGAAATCTATTTTGTTTCATTTTTTAAAAATATTATAAACAGCATTGGAATGGTTATCAGTTATCACATACATTTATTTGTTTCATTGATTATTTCTTCAATATATTCTTATGAATGATATTGTTGTACCATAGGATCTTATGGTTGAACCTCAGGATAGTGGATCCCTATTCCTTTGACCCTGCTACATAATAATTTGCCTTTTTTCTAGAAAAGTGATGAGGCTAATAACTAACAATAATTGTTATTAAGAAACATTTGTCAAGGCTATGGTGTCTCTTTCATAGTTGTGTCACCATGCAGCCATGTGGGGTTCTGCTGCTTGCCACCAATAAACTCCAGAGGCAGAGGTTTGGTGTAAAAGGAAAGGGGTTGTTAAATAAACAGGCTATACAATTTTGAAAAATAGTGGGCTTCTGCCTGAAAGCTTATTTTCTTTAAAACACCCAAACGTAAATAATCCCATCACCCCTAGCCAACTCAGTTCAAGGATGCATCTGGAATCCCTTTTCCCACTTAAAAATATACATTCCTTTGCTATACACAGGTAGCTGCAGCATGATTACCCAGGTGACTTGGCGCACTCCTGGTCACAGTCCAGCTCTGGGCATCTTTCGGTGTCCGTGCACACCTTTGGAGTTTATGCAGTCCAGCGTCCTTCTTCACATGCTCCCCTTTCCTCTAGCCACTGCATACTTGCCCAGCACTTGCGTTTATTCCCACAGGCCATTGGGCCATGGGTGTGTGCATTTGCCTGGTTGAGCAGGGCTGTACGGCAAGGCAAGCTGGTGAGATGGATGTAGGCCTTGGCACCTGGTCACATGGTCTCCTAGGTGCACAGGCCTGGGAACACTCTGTCCATTGACCCCTAAAGGGCCTTGGAGGGGAAGGAAAAGAGCCTGAACTTCCAGCTTACTCCATTTTTAAAGTCTCAGCCCCAAATCTCATGTGCATCAGAAGCCGGTAGGAGGGTTATTTTCCTCTGTCCAAATATTTTACTAAACTGGCACATGCACCATTCATCCAGGCCAGCGTCTGTCATGACTGTTGCAGCACCTCTGTTCCTCCTAGGCCAACATTATCTGGAAGGGGTGGTGTGCAGGGGCACAAGCATCTCGACCCAGGGCAAGCATCCCCACTGGAGTTGCACTGGTTTTGTTTACTACTGCCTGAGGATGTGGAAAGGTTGCTATTTTTAATTCTGCCGCCTCTGGCACTTCCTGACCCCTCTTAGGGGTGAGGGGAGTCCCTCTGGGAGCACACAGGATCTTATGCTTCACTGCCTCTCTGTCCTTTCTCCTGCTGTGTTGCATTACCCTGCTGTTGCTCAGGTGCTGGGGCAATGCATGCTGGTGGCCTGACTGGTTTGTTTACTGTTGCCTGGGCAACCTTCTTTTTCCAGGCCCCTCCCTTTCTTCAGGAAGGCAGCTTTTCATGTTGGGGTCTGGGATCCCCTCCCTGCTCCCCATTGATCTGGCCATACCCCTCTGTTAGAGTTGCACTAAGGGCAACTTAGTAATATCCTAAATTATCTTTATGAAGAATATTTACTAATAACATGAACTAATTTAGTAGTTCATATACATTTATTTAGTGTCATCATAATGAAAATTCTCATTTTCAGGTATAATGAAAAGTGAGTCTAAACATCAGACGTTAAAAGGGTAACATATAATTGTCTGTGACTAAATACAAGTTCTAGAAAGTATAAGCAGATTCTGCTACAGGTCTGTGCCTGCTGTTTACAGGTAGTGAATGGAAGGACTAAGCCTCCAAGAACCACCTTCTTTTGACTCAGAAAGAGACAGTAGCATCAGATGAACTGAAGTCTGTGCTCTGAGAGAAGAGAGTCTAGCTAGCCCCTCGCCGTTGGCAGTCGGAACACATTTCCATGCTGTGTCGCTCTGTGCTGATTAGTGTGTTAATTACTCACATCTGGGACTCGGATTTGATTAAGCTCACGGAGTTTTGCTCTTTTTCCCATTTCTAATCATTCCTCTTTCCTCAATCTTCTGAATTTGTTGTCATTTAATTTCATTTTTGTCTGTAGTCAAATTGATGGCTTCTCTAAAGTTTCATTAAAATTTTGATTTCTTCAGGCTCTTTTTTCAAGGTCCTGCTTTCTTTGGCCTTTATAAAATGCTTGGCCCTTTGATTGAGTAAATAAAAATTCTGGAATGTGTATAATTCTATAGTTAATGTCACCAGTCAGCTCATTGTTTGTAAAGCAAGAGGTATGACTTTTGCTTCATCTGAATGCTCACTCCTCCATTAGGTTAGTTAGAGTCATTGAAGGGAAACCATTTAGACCTTTGGAAAACCTACGTTAGTGTGCCCTCTCACTGTCTGCTAGTCTTTCTAAATATATTTTATATGTGTATATTTACACACACACACACACACACATAAATAGGTGTCTTAGTTATACTCATGGTAAACACTAAGTATACATGAGTCCCTTCTGTAATCCAAAATTCTTACATTTTAATTTAGTAATGTGAATTTTTACATAGCTTAAATATGTAAGTTACAGGTGCTAAAACTCTATTATATCTAAAATGGTTAGGTGAAAATTTTTATAGGTTACAAAAGTCCTTGTATGTCAGTAGTGTCTTCATTTTACATATCTAAGCACTAACAATCTAGGTCAAATTTCATAGAAAATTAACACACTTTCTATGTTTGCCTTTGGCTAAGTGTTATATATACACAATTTAAAATATCCCTTGCCTACACAAGGAGTCCCAATGGAGGCTAACAATGAAGAATTCTTGCCATTATGCTAAATTAAGAGGCTGTAGTTTATGCTAAACTTGGATTCTAAGAGGGCACCATTTTCTCATATGACAATTATTAAACACAATTTCACCCTCACAACATAAATATGCTGCATTTTCATAGTGTTAGACACACATAGGCCATGGTGTTATGTTAGTGTTTAATACCTAGGATTTGAGATAACACTTTAATGTAGTTTTGAGATAACACTTAAACCTGGTTGATAGTGTAGCCTTTGAGTGATGTTTGTGAATTGGCGAGGAATAAGAACTTAGTACCAGTGACTGGTCTAATTGTCTTCCATTCAATGATTCTGCCAATAATAATCTCTTGAGTATCTAATACTTACCAGTCATTATTTTATGTTTCTGGAATATACCAGTAAATGAAGCCAAAAGAATTCTTGTGCTTATAAATCTATACTGTTAAAATAATTTACTAAAAGTTACCTAAATAAAGGAATAGTTTATCTTTTACTCTCACTTGTACACATGATGCTGGGCCCTGTAATAAAGATTATAAAGTGAATGAATTACAGGGAGAGAAATATTTTGGAATAAAAAAGGGCAGACTATCACATAATTCACCATATTACACATATCCAATGACAATTACAAAAATAGCAAAAATATTACTACTGTTATGATTTTATGCAATATTAACAAATTACTCATATCTTGATGATGGAGGTATATTTGACTTTCCCAGGCCATGCAGAATGTCAGCTTTTTTTGTCAGAAATATCCAATTATCCAATTCTGATTTTTCAGAGTCAACACAATTGCTTTTGCTGCAAGAGAGTTGTCAGGTGATTTTCATGATATCATATTATTTATCCTGCTACTAAGCTAATGACCATTACCATTAATATGATAGGTGTCAGTCTGCTTAGTTTAGATTGTGCAATATAATTTTCCTGGGCAATGGAAATAATCAAAATGCTCAAATACACCCTCTCAGATATAGCTAATTAAAATGTCTAATAACGGTGAAATGTATGAACTAGAATACTATTTTTTATTTTGAAGAAGAATAGTTATTTTTCAGTGTCAGAAAGCAGTTGTGTGATGAGAGCTTGTGCTGCAAAAACAACCACGGACTGAACTCAAGCCTGTGTGAGGAGCAGCGGATATGCCAAGTTAGACAAAAAGGGTAACACTGAAACAAAACATTGCGTTTGTTTATGAAAACTTAGGATTTAAATTAGATCTGAAAGTTTTAATGAAAATAATTGAGTGTTTTAAAATGGTTTATGCAAGATTCTAATTTAGAAATTTACTGTTTTTCTCTGTTGCCACCATTCTTTGATAAGCTGATTTTAACAGCAATGAAACATCTAATTAGATTGCACTGTGTTATGTTCTTTGAAGTAATTATTTGGTTTATTATTATTCCATTCAGAAAGAACACAAATTTTTATAAACACATACACATACACTTTTTATATTTCCTAAATTCTTTACAAACTCTTTTTTAGCAAACAAGTTAAGAATAATTATATTTATTAAGTACAAGCATAATATTAACCTTAAACTTCCTTACGCTACTTCAAAACCTTGTGGAAGTGATTTTGGTTTAAAAAGTAAGTAAAAAAATAAGCAAAACATTTTGTTGTTTTTTTTAGTTATCACAAAACTCAAAACTCAAGCAGATATCCCAGTATGTCCCCTGCATTTGCATCAAACTTGTAGTTTAAAGAGTTAAATAACATTGACTCATTGATTCATGATGTCCAGTGTTTATTTCATTTCACATCACATAACTTCCCTTTCAGTCTCTGCAGCAGGACTCTTCTTTTGATTTTAAAGTTCTTTTGAAACTTCACATTACATCTCTGCATCTTACCTGCAGTCTCACTTTTAACCTCCCCTCAGTCTCTTCAAAGAGTCTGTCAGGTTCCACTTCCACATCTTTTTGAAACATTCTGTCAGCAATATTCTTCCCAGCCAGTCCAAATCCGAAGGTCACTATTACTTAAGATATTTTTATGCCAGTGATCTCTACTCCTGTGTCCGTTTGTCCACATTTTTGATGGATCTTGTCTGCTTCTAAGCTCCCACACATGACTCTTAGTAGACCTCAGAGGATGTTTTCAAGCTTACATACCTGGGCCTCTCCACACAGCTGCTTTGTGCCACGGCCGCCAGCTACCCCAAAATGAGGGTCCCAGAAAAGAATGAGAGAACACTCACAGACAGAAGCCACAGCCACCACACACCAATGTGATTTTTAGGCAGATAAAGGTCCTAAATGTGAACAGCTAAATTTTAGGCTTTGAAGTAATACAGAATTTCTTAGTAAGAAAAAGAAAACTGTAAACATTAAAAGATACATACACATTTAATCCAGCTTTTTACATATTCAACAAAAGATACCATAAAGACTAAAAGTAAAAACTTTGGAATTAGACTAGTTTTACAAAATACAGAGCTAACAAAATACTAGTTGTAACAAATTCTATGCATCAATAAGAAGATAAATGATACAATAGGAAAATATGCAAAATTCATGAACGCTTTCCAAACAGGAAAGACCAATAGGGAAAATAGGCCTATACCCTTGTAATCATGGAAATAAAACTTAAAATGCCAATTAGAGCATTTCCTGTCTATTAAATTGGCAACCCAATGACACAGGCATGAAAATACATGAACACATAGGTAATGCAGTTAGTGAAAACAATGCACCATTTTGGAGAATAAGTTAATAGCACCTAATACATCTGAAGATGCTCTTACCATAAAAGAATCTTTAAATTCTTCTGCTTGATATATACATCAAGTGAGAAAGTGAATAAGAACTTGTGCAATAAGAATGTTGAGGCATTGCTTTAAATAGCCCAAACTGAAAACATCCTAAATGCCTACCAATGAATGTCATATTATAGTTGTAACACAAAACCAACTGTTTGTAGAAAACAAATATTATCTATAAATGTGGCTGAATGTCAGATATCTAGTGCTGAGTGAAAAGAATAAGTTTCAGAATAATATGTACTGTTTTCTGCCATTTATATGAAGTAGAGAAGTCAACAAAATAAAAATTATAGCACTTATATTTAAATATGCAGTGAAAATATAGATGAACTTGTGGAATCGATCAAACTCAATTTACGTAGTTATTTCTTAAAAAACAAATAAAGAATGTTACTTAAATGTTCCTTGAAAATTCTTTGGAAAAAAGTTCAGAAGCAAATAAAAATAAGTAGAAAGACTGTAAAGCTGGGTGGTGGGTGCACAAATCCTAATTCCCTCAATTCTGTATTTTATCTGTTTTTTAAAAATAATCCACAATGTATTTTTTAAAACCAATCACTCTTCCTGTCTATTCTACTAATGTTTCTGTGGTCCAAAGCTGTGTTGATTTGTGCCTGGAGTTCTGTCACAGCCATACTGTCCACACTCTCTGCCTTCAATCTGACCTTCAGCCAGTCAATTCCAGCCTGTCACCACCATCAGTAGGGACATCAAATCTCCTGCTACAGTTGCTCCGTAATATCTACTATAGTAAGTCCAAGCCTCTATTTCTGGCTTTTGAGCCCAGCCAGAATCTGCCAAGACCACTCATTCTTAGAAACCCCTCTCTTCCACAGGAAATCTGTACTTCGGTGAAGCATAACTGCCCTCTGCTCTTTCCTTCACTCCATTCCAAAGCCGCTTCATCAGGGCACAGATCAAGTGACACAACATCCATAATAGTTCTTTTCTTTGTTTTTTAAATATTTTATTTATTTATTTTTAGAGAAAGGGGATGGGAGGGAGAGAGAGAGGGAGAGAAATACTGATGTGCAAAAGAAACATCGATCACTTCCCTTTCACATGCCCACAACCGGAGAAATGGCCCAAAACCTATGCATGTGCTCTGACCGGGAATCAAATTGGCAACCTTTTGGTGTGCTGGTTGATGCCCAACCCACTGAGTCACAACATTCAGGCCTATAATGTTTCTTTTCTGATCACTTCAGCTCATTCAGGATTTATATTGTCCGTAAAACCAGTATTGTATCATTTATTTCTTAAATAGTCTCTATTTTGTTTGTAGAATTTAGATTCAGACCTTTAACTTATTGTGCAAGGGACCAGGAAATGTTTTATTTTCTTTTGTATTAATCATAGGGCTAAACATACTAATTCCCCAAACTCTTGTGTTAGGATGATTGCCCAGGATGATCCAATGGCTCTTACACCCTCAGTATGAAAGGTGGACTCACCTTGACTTTTCCTGCTCTTTCATTCCCTTTCAAACAAATCTTGCATTTTATTTTTTAGTTTTATTACTATATTTCCATTCTGTGCACTTATCTCTATTTTCATTCAATGGCCTTGTCAAAGTCACTGTTACTCTGTATAGGGAGCAGAAGACTTATATATGCAAGATTTATAATATTGAAGCTTATATATTTTTATGAAATTATCACCTGATGCTTGTACAGTGAGGGGTTTGTGGTTCCTCATTAATAGGAATCTATGCAAAACTCTGGCCTCCCTCTGTATCTGATAATGAAGCCATAGTAAAGTATAAAATATAATTTAGTCACCTTGTTTCTTAAAGACTTTGAATGGCTTTCTATTATCCTTATAAAGTCCCTAATAATTAACATGACTCATAGAGCCTTGTGTGATCTGTCACTGCCTACTTCTCCAGCCTTACGCAATGCCACCCCTCCTCTGCCTAAGCTGTACACATATTGCCTTCTTTCTCTTCCTCAAGATAACATGTGCTTTAATTCCTCAGGGCTTTTACATAGGCTAAGCTGACTTTCTAGAACCCATTTCCCACCATCCCTCTTCCCATGGGCATTTTACTTATTCTTCAGGTTATAATTACAGTTTTATTGGTGAATCTTTCCTTACCTCTCCTCTTGCCTCCTCAAACTGCAATAATTTCTATAGTTCCTTTCATTTATCTTTTGTAACACACATCAAAATGTAATTAATTTTTGTTTTTTCTATTTCATGACTCTGTAAGCTCCACAGGGAATGGGATTCTGTTTTCTTCACTACTTTATCTCCAGGGGCTAACATAATGCCTTATTCACAGTAGATGTTGTATGCATATTCACTGAATGTATTGAATATTGTTTTTTAGGAATATATTTTAAGTGTATTGTTATTTTATTTTTTCCAACATCATTTAACCCCCTATACATTCTGCCTCCCCACACACCCCTCCCCCCAAACACCACATTGTTGTCCATGTCCATGAATATTTTTAATTGATTTTAGTTTATTAAAATAAATGATAAAGGAGTTTTAACATATTTCCATTTCTTATTACTTTTAAATTTATTTTTATTATTGACACTATTACAGATCTTCTTGTTCCTCTTTCTCCGTCATGTTGCCCACCCCCCTGCCCTCTGGCCATCACCACACTGTTGCTTGTGTCAACATGTTATACATATATGTTCTTTGGCTAATTCCTTCACTTCTTTCCTATCAGTTTCCATCATTTTATCTTAAATGCTGGAAGAAGATAAAGTAAACAAAACCATAAATTCTGAGGAAAACAGAATTAAGCAAACCAAAAAACCTGAGATATTTAATACTTTCTTTTTCAGTTTTTCTGAAGTTGGGAAATAGAATTGAACTCTTCACAAGTAATAATTTTTATCTTTTTTAAAGTGCAACTCAGTTTATTGGGGTGGGGAACACTGACTATTTTTAAATAGTAACTCCTGGTGATTAAGGAGAAACCAAACTATTTACCAGAGGAGCATCTTATATGAACAAAAATAAACATATAATCTCGATGCCTGACACTTTCAAATCAAGCACTCCTGCATGGCTTATTCTCTAACAATTTCTTTAATCATTTGCCCTGCTTGCATCTGTGCCCTCAGTGTTGTAATAGTCCTCTGTAGTGCACAAATCCTACTCTCAAAATGGAAAGTGAAGGGAAAAAAAAGACAATCTACATTTCACACCCTGCCATGTTCCGGCTGCTGTAGGTGATTAATGATAATGGCCATTTGCCCAAAGTATAGACTCTGTTCACAAATGGGATTGAAAAACAACTTTATGATAAATGTGGAAAATATATTCTTCTTCTTCTATGGTGTATACCTTTCTTTATACATAAAATGGAAGGCATTCTTAAATTCTATTTGCACATAATAATGCATGAAATTACAGCTTTTATAGTGTTGTGTATTGAAAGGAATGGGTTTGATTTGTTCAACCAAGGGACACAACCTATTTTCTTCAGAACTGTGAAAATTATGTATATTGGTATCTTACAACCTGCAGAGTTCTTCTAAAGGAAATATTATATATTACACATTTATGGAGACTCTATACTTTACATGAAAGAGAGAAGTTTGGATTAAGTGACATAGAGACTAAAAGAACAATTCAAAGGATCAATATATTTAGGAGCCAGTTCTTTGAAAAGATAAACAAAATAAAAAAGGCTTTAGTCAGACTCATCAAGAAAAAAGGGAGAGGATCCAAATAAATAAAATCAGAAGTGAAAGAGGAGAGATTATAACTGATACCATAGAAATACAAAGGATTGTAAGATTACTATGAACAACTATATGCCAAACATTTTGAAAACGTGGGTGAAATGGACAAATTTCTACAAATGTATAATCTTCTAATACTAAATGAAGAAGAACAGAAAGCTTGAACAGACTGATAACCATGAGTGAAATTGAGGCAGTAATAAAAACTCCCAGCACACAAAAGCCCTGGACTAGATGGTTTCACAGGAGAATTTTACAAAACATTTCAGGAACAGCTAACCCCTATCCTTCTCAGACTGTTCCAAAATGTCTAAGAGGAGGGAAGACTCCCAAACTCTTTTTATGAGGCCAGCATCATCCTAGTCCCCGAATCAGATAAAGACACAACAAAGAAAGAAAACTACAGGCCAATATCACTGATGAACATAGATACTAAAATCCTCAACAAAATATTGGCAAACTGGATCCAACAATTCATTAAAAAGGTAATGCACCATGATCAAGTGGGATGCATCCCAGGGATGCAAGGATGGTACAATATTTCAATAAACTTAATATATAACATAAACAAAAGGAAAGACAAAAATCACATGATCATATCCATAGACGTTGAAAAACATTTATTTGATAAGGTACAGCACCCATTTACAATAAAAACACTCATCAAAGTGGAAGCAGAGGGAACATACCTCAACATAATAAAGGCCATATACAAGAAAACTACCACCAGCATCATACTCAATGAGCAAAATCTAAAAGCTTTCCCACTAAGATGATGAAAAAGACAAGGGTGCCTGCTTTTAACACTTTTATTCAACATAGTATTAGAAGTCCTAGTCACAGTGATCAGACAAAAAAAAAAAAAAAAGAAATAAAAGGCATTCAAATTGGAAAGGAGGAAATAAAATTGTCATTGTTTACAGATGATATGATAGTCTACATAGAAAACCCTATAGACTCCACCAAAAAAACAATTTGACCTAATAAGTGAATTTGGCAAAACAGCAGGATACAAAGTCAATATTTAGAAATCAAAGGTGTTTTTGTACACCAACAATGAAATATCAGAAACAGAAGTCAGGAGAAAATCCATTTGCTACAGCAACAAGAAAAATAAAGTACCCAGGAATAAGCCTAACCAAGGAGGTAAAAGACCTATACTCAGAAAAGCACATAACACTGAAGAAAGAAATTAAGGAAGACACAAATAAATGGGAGCATGTACCGTGTTCATGGATTGGAAGAATTAACATCATCAAAATGTCCATACTACCCAAAGCAGTTTATAGATTCAGTGTAATTCCCATTAAAATACCAATGACATATTTCACAGATATAGAACAAACATTTCAAAAATTTATGTGGAACTATAAACTACCCCAAAAAGTCATAGCATCTTTGAGAAAGAAGAACAAAGTAAGAGGGATCACAATACCTGATATCAAACTATATTACAAGGCCACAGTAATCAAAACAGTCTTGTGCTGGCATAAGAACAGACACATAGATCAATGAAACATAATATAGAGCCCAGAAATAAAAGTCTCTATGGTCAATTAATATTTGAAAAAGAGGGCAAAAGCATAAAATGGAGTAAAAATAGCCTCTCCAACAAATGACATTGGGACATCTGGACGGCTACATGCAAAAAAATGAAACTTGACCACCAACTTACACCATACACAAAAATAAATTCAAGATGAATAAAAGACTTAAATATAAGTTGTGACACCATAAAAGTCCTATAGAAGAACATAGGCAAGAAAATCTCAAATATTCCGTGTAGCAATATTTTCACTGATAATATTTTCACTAGAGCAAGGGACATAAAGGAAAGAATAAATAAATGGGACTTCATCAAAATAAAAAGCTTCTGCACAGCTAAAGAAAACATCAGCAAAATGAAAAAGGAAACAACTGTAAGTGAAAAATTATATTTGCCAGTGATACCTCAGACAGGGGCTGATCTCCAATATATATAAATAACTCACACAACTCCACTCTGGGAAGACAAACAATTCAATTAAAAAATGAGTAAAGGACCTGAACAGACACTTCTCCAAGGAGGAGCTATAGAGGACCCCGAGACATATGAAAGGATGCTTAGCATCACTAGCCATCAGAGAGATGCAAATTAAAACCACAATGAAATACCCCTTCACACCGTTGGAATGGCCATCATAAACAAATCAACAAAGAAGAAGTGCTGGAGAGGATGTGGAGAAAAGGAAACATTCATACACTGTTGGTGGGAAAGCAGACTGGTGCATCCACTGTGGAAAATAGTATGGCATTTCCAGCAGAAAGGAAGAAGGAGCTCTTACCCTTCATGACAGTATGGATGAAACTGGAGAGCATTATGCTAAGTGAGGTAAGCCAGGTGGTGAAAGACAAATACCAGATGATCTCACCTATAAGTGGAACCTAGTCAACAAAACAAACAAGCAAGCAAAATATAACCAGAGACACTGAAATAAAGAACAAACTAATAGTAACCAGAGGGGAGGGGGAGAGGAAGGGGAGGAGGATAACAGGGGAAAGAAAGGGAGGATCATTAAGGAACATGTATAAAGGATATCACAAACCAAAGGGGGGTAGGATTGAGGGTGGGTGGTTGGGGTCGGTGTGTGGGAAAGTGCTGGCAGGAAAATGGAGACTACTTGAACAACAATGAAAAAAAAGGAAAAAGTAAAGAAATTTGGTCCCCAGTGGGTACCTACTTATGTACATGAAGTTTGTGATGATGAGCTTCAGAACAAAAAGATTACCTGAATTGAAGGGGAAATAATCAATGAAGTCCTGTGTCCCTTTGCAGGTGGTACATTTCTCTTATTCCTCTAAATTGTGTTTTAACTTCTCCTGGTGAAGAGAAGTGAAGGAATGGCTTTTTGTGACCCATTTTGTAAATGATGAAATGTTCCAGGTCTTCACTGAGGTGATAAGGTAAGTCTGTTCCTAGTATTTGTTATGCATCTGATTGTTCCTCTAATAAAGTAAATGTAATTAAAAATAGAGCAGTACCATTGCATTTTAATAGCTTGGATTTTTCCCTGTGGAAGAGTCAGCAAACAGTGAAAGAATATGAAGATTCAGCTCTCCAGCACCTGCCAGGCAGCCTTTGTCAAGATTAACAGCATCACACCAGGTTATTAGAGGAAACATAAATACTTTTGAGACTCCGTGGGTAGTTACTATATCACGTTTTATTATCTTCCCCTAAAATGGAATTACTCACTGTAATTGCTTGCCAGTCACAGGCCAACAAACATGACAGAAGAAATTGTGTATATTGGGGAGAATGGTTATAGTGCAAAGGCAGCTGACCTAGAGAACGTTGTTAAGGACATATTATTATGTATTTGTAATAATCATAATTAAATTTTTATGATACTTTACAGCTTCTAGGATAGGCACATATTTGTGCCTTGCAATTTGAAGTGGTTGTAGCAGTTATTTGAATTCCTATTTGAATAAGGAAACAGGGGCATGAAGATGCTGAGTGATGTGCTCAGGGTCCTGCTGCTAGGACGTGCAGAGTTGAGAATGGGCTCGTCTCCGAATTTCAGTCTGTATCCTTTCTGCCAATCTGCATGTTCAACAGCAAATGCATAATGTCTGCAGTTCCCTTCTGGACCACAGCTTTCTTTATAAAAAGGTGGTTTTCAAAAATCTAAAATTTCCTGAAAGGAATGAGAGAGCACAAACTAAAATGCAAAACAAGGGCTATTCAGTAAGTAGACTTACAGAAGCAGGGATATTTGATGTCATTCATGGGACATTTGAGAGAATATGGGAAGGCACTATCTCTAAGTAAAGCGGTGTATTAAGACACTTTTTGTTTGCATTATTTTTGTTTTCATGGAATTCATTTCCAAAAGAAACTTGATTGGCAAAAGTGGAATGAGTCGACAGAATAAGAAGATGTGTTCAAACTGGGAGGAAATATTTGTACAACACATTATTGGGTAAAGAACTATTATCCAAATTATAGAAAAGAACTCTTACAACTCAACAATAAGGAAATGAGCAACCCAATTAAAAATGGACAAAAGACCTGAGCAGATGCTTTAACAAAGGAGATATACAGATGACAATTAAGCATATGAAAACGTGCTCAGCTTCATATATGCCATTAAGGAAATGCAAACTAAAACAATAATGAGACACCACTATGAACCTGTTAGAATCACTTAAATCCAAAACACTGATAACGCCAAATACTGACAAAGATGTGGAGCAACGGGAACTCTCATTGGTTGCTTCTGGGAATGTAAACCGATACAGCCACTTTGGAACACAAAACTGAACTACTTTCACCCTATAATCTAGCAATTGTGCTCCTTGATATTTACCCAAAGGAGTTGAAAACTTAAGTTTACACAAAAATATGCACATAAATATTAATACCAGCTTTTTTTCATAATTTCCAAAATGTTGAAGCAACCAAGATATCCTTCAGTAGGCCGATGAGTGAGTTGTGTTGCATTCAGACAGTGGAATGTTATTTAGTGCTAGAAAGAAGAGAGCTACCAAGCCATGAAAGGACATAAAAGGACCTTCAATGCATATCCTAAGTAAAAGAAGCAAATCTGAAAAGGCTACAGACTACATGATTTTAACTGTATGACATTCTGGAAAAGGCAAAAATATGGAGAGAGTAAAAAGATAGGTGGTCGCCAGGCACTGGGAGGGAGGGAGTGATAAACGGGTAAAGCACGAAGGTTTTTAGGACAGTGAAACTATTCTGTTGATACTAAATGTCATTATGCAACTTATAAACTCATAGAATGTGCAACACCAAGAGGGAACTCTAATGTAAATTTCGGACTTTGGGTGACAATGGTGTGTCAGTGGAGGATCGTCCATTGCGGGAAAGGTACCACTCTGGAGCAGGAGGCTGATAGTGAAGGAAGCTGTGTGTGTGTGGGGACATGTGGGTCTACAGGGACTCTCTGTACCTTCCATTTTGCTGTGAACCTAAAACTGCTCTAAAAATAAGTTTTGCCTTATTTAATACTTTTTTTTTATTTAAAAAAATGTGCTATGGGACATAACACATTAATGTAGGGAAATGGGTGCTGTTACTCTCAACAGCATCATGTGTAGCCAGGAGGGAATGAATCAATGAGACCTAGTTTTAAAATCTGTTTGATGTTTGGAACAAATACAGACTTTTAAATCAAGTCTCCTGGATCCCACCCTTAATGAATATTATGGCAGAAGTTCTGACTGTACCTTATAACATCACATGAAGACTCATTTCTTTTATTACAGTGCAAACTGTCACTGCCTGGTACACCTGAAGCCAAGACTGTTCAGAGAGGAATGATTCATTAGGGTTCAGTTAGTCCAACAGAAGGGCACAAGGGAATATGCTCAAAATACAGAGTTTCTGGCAGAGAAAGCAGTCTCTGCTATAATTCAAGGAAAATAAACCACTTTGTATGCTCAAAAATTTTTTATTTTCTACATTTTATGCTAGAATCACAGGTAAAGTTCCCCAGCCATAACTCCATTACTTCCATTGAAACTTATCTTAATATTTAGAAAATATTGTTTTCTTGCTTTTTATTTCCTATATTTTTAAATGTGAAGTTTTCTCATGATATTTGAATCATATATGTTGAGTTTTGATTATTTTAGTGTTTTAAGTTTTCTGATTTTTTTTTTTTGGTAAAGTGTTGCCATTTGTCAGCATCTAAATTTGCTTCTTTTTTTTTTTTGGCTATTTCTTTTCTCAAGCTATATTCTGAAAACTTCATTATGAAAGACCATTTGACAAGCAATTCAGCAAGTTTGTCCACTTGCTGAATCCCTTGTCCCCAAAATTACATTTAATAGTAATCAATGTGTCACCAATTTCTACCTCAGTCTGCCTGTCTTTGGTGGAAAGTCCTCCTCAATCTCCTACTCCATTATTTCTGGGAGTCCTTGGGGACATCTCTTTTGAGTGCATGAAGAGTTTCTCTGTTGTCACAGAACTCACCATATTCCTTCATACGAGTGCCAATTCCTGACCACAGCTGACAAAGCCACCTGGTCTACTGATTACTACCTCTGTGGCTAGTGTTCTCTACGAGGTCACTGAAAGTTTTGGCAAGGGTGTTGCTTCCTGATACATCCTCTAGGCACCAAAGCCTTGTAGTTCATCAATCCTCAGGACATATTTTTATCTGGGCAGCAAAAATATATTCCAAAGTAAAGAGAGACCTCTGCTTGTAGCCCCATGGAGGGCAGATGGGAATCTTTGAACCAGAGCCAACATACAAGCTCTCAGCTAAACATTTTATTATCCTTATTTTCTTCTCCTTCCATCATTTCTGGCCTCTGTCTGTTGTAAACGTCCTGCTGGATTTCACAGTGAATAAAGCCTCACTAGTGCCTGCGTCCCCACTATACCTGTCACTTTATTGGTCTAGCTGTATTTTATATGAAAAGATTTCTTTTGAAACGTACTTTATACTTAAAGATTTCCTTTCTTCAACAAAATCAGTTTGGTACTTCGAATGACTTACCAAGCATGTGTGGACTGAAGACTCACACTGGACCAGGACTGTTTAGGAGAAGGGAGAGAAAACAAAACAAAACAAAACAAAATAAAAACTACAGTCCTATGAATTAAGTTTTTGGGTAGTCCTTTAAAAAACATATTCTACCTGGCTGGTGTAGCTCAGTGGATTGAGCGCGGGCTGCAAACCAGGCATCGCAGGTTCGATTCCCAGTCAGGGCACATGCCTAGGTTGCAGGCCATGTCCCCCAGCAACCGCACACTGATGTTTCTCTCTCTCTGTCTGTCTCTCTCTCTCTCTCTCTCTCCCCCCCTCCCTTCCCTCTCTAAAGATAAATAAATAAAAAATCTTTAAAAAAAACCCCATATTCTAGACTGGTGACATAAAAATGCAAGGTCTGCCTTTAAATTGTGCTCATAGTCTAACTGCTCTAATTCTTACCATCTGTATTTCAACCACATACATGATGGAATAGCAGAACATGAAGTGGGTTCAGACCCCTGTAGATATTGCTAAAATAAACAGTAAAGAACATGAATAAATACCTCACCCTTTAATCTACTACTCTATGATTTATTTATTGTCATAGTGACCATGATGATTTTAACTTCATGGTTTCTCGCTGAGGTCACTAGTTTAGCATACCTTAATGGAGAATTGCCATGTTTCAGATAATGTGCAGGATGCAGAAAATTCCATATGCTACTGTCTAGCATACAAACATATTTCCTTTGTTTTATCATCCTAATACTTGTCCTTGTCTATTGAGATCATACATATTTTTGAAATTTACTTAAACAATCATTTTGCCACATAACTCATCATTTTGAGTTAAACACTGAGCTAGCTCACCAAATTAGACTGTTTTGAGCCCAAATCTGATTGCGTTTTAGAGACTGGTTTAGTAACTCCAGCTACCGTTTCTAGTGTCTTTTGACTACATGCTTGTTAAGAACTTTAATTACAAAGTCAGTTTTCGAGCTGAGATTCATGCATGTTTTGGATCTGAATTCTACCCTAAACACAAAAGTGAAAAGTAAGTATTCAATACCTACTCCCAAAACTTAGGACTGGTTAGTTAGTTCAGCTGATTGTTCATGTTTTCTAAATTTGGTAAACTAATTTTTTTACCTTAAACATCTTATTTTCCTTGTTTATAATCTGTCCTTGAATTCTTCTAATGTGCATTATAAATACACACCCTTGCACATAATATGTGTGTACGTCAGGTGAATTTTGTCTCTGTGGAGCAGCGGAGAATAAGCCATAGACCAGCCCCTAACCAAAGGCAGTGGGCTAACAGATGGAGCGCACAGTATGGAATTAGAGATAACTGGCATGATTTATTTTTTTTAACGATCCATCTGGAATTCAAGGGTCAAGATCATCAGTTTTGACACTTACAGAGGATCACAGCTTCACTTTACATTTAATTTTTGAGGTTACTTTTTTTAAAAAGATAGTTTTCAGTATTAAAAAAAATACTTAGAAAATAAACAGCAAGAGTAAGTTACAAATTTCCACAGACTGAATGCTACATTATTATGGAAAATGACTTACACATAAAAGTATATTAGTAACATTATAAATTGCTGCAGTTAATCACATTAACAATTCTATATATTCTATGCTAAATTACACAGAACTACAATATGGGTGTGTTAGGCTGGAGTGATGGTGACTACAACCACCAACCACCAACCACCAACCACCAACCACCATGACTAAATTCAGTGGTTATACAACAGAGAAATTTGGCTTTTAGTGACAGTACATGATGAGTGTTGTTAGACTGGTGGGTGTCTCTGCTCCATGAGTGCATTGAGGTTTGTGGTTGCTGTGGTCAGCCAGATAATGCCAGATGTCCACATTCTGATCCCTAAAACCTGTGGATATGTCACCTTTTATGACAAAAGAAAAAAACAAACAAAAAATCTTTGCAGATATAATTAAGAATCTTTATATACATTTTTTAAACTTAAAAAAAGTATTGTTATTTAAGTACAGTTGTCTCCATTTTCCCCCCACCACTACCCCCTACTCTAGCCATCCCCACTTCCCACCCTTGATCCTACCCTCCTTTGGTTTTATCCATATGTCCTTTATACATGTTCCTGAAAGCCCTTCCTCTTCCCCACCCCCCCATTAATAATACTAAGGTTACCTTGATTTATCTGCATGGGCCTCATATAATTTTCAGGGTCTTTAGAAGAGGGAGATAGGAAGTTCAAAGTCTGGCAAGGCCATGTGACAGCAGAAGCAGAGTCAGAGAGGGAAATGAATAATGGAAGCAGAGGTGAAAGATTCAGTGAGACCTTTGGTGATGATACACTGCTGACTTTAAAAATGTATCAAGGGACCACAAACCAGGGAGAGAAGATTGCTTCTAGATCTAGACAAGGCAAAGAAACAGAGATCCCCTAGAGTATCATCCAGATAGTCCCATGCAGAAGAAATCAGCCCTGTGAACCTTTGATGTCATTCATTGAGACTGATTTTAGACTTCTGACCTTAAGAACTGGAAGATGAGAAATCTGTGTTGTTACATGTCACTGAATTGTAATCTGCTAAAGCAGCAATAGAAAACTTATATGTCAACTTAACTTGGGACTTCCCAGGTTGCTGTGGTCATTTCCATTCTGGTTATTGGGAAGAATGATGGGACAGGGACAATGGGGCAGGGTCCCTGCTCTTCTAAGGCATCTTCCTGAAAATGCCTTATATCACATTCACTCATATAATGAGGAGAGAATTTAGTTGCATGGCAGCCAGGAAGCTGAAAATTGAGGGTGTCTGGGAGCCATGTGAGCAAATAACTCTTGTTTCTGTGGAGGAATTGGAGGACAGATCTAGGGAAACAGCTAGGGGTCAGCCGGAACAAGATGATAGTTCCTAGCACTTGTTTTATCTATTTTGCAATCTAAGTAAAGCGGGTACTGTGGGGAAGAAATGCAGTACTGACAGTCATTTGAGATACTATCGTTATGTTTATCATGGGTTTCTTATGTGCCAGCTTTTGATGAGCTACATAGGTTGTCACTGTTATTCCACCTTAAAGATGGAGAGTGAAGATTATAGAGAACAACTTGCCCACTGACATAAGACTAGTATGTGGGTATGCTGGCATTTGTCCCCAGGTGGTCTGATTCTGGAACCTGTGTCCTTAGTCTCTCTCTCTGTTCTCTTTTCCAATATATATTGATTAGATATATTATATTTTATATTCCATATTGATATATTAGAGGGGAGAAAATTCTTAATATTAAAAATGGGCCAGTGAGCAAATGACTAGTTACCACTTTGATTATACAAAGAAGTAATTTTCAAAAGCACACTTATTTATCTTATTAAAATCTGCTAATGATTTTTCTATCTGTGGATTTTATTTAGTCTTCTAAGGGGAATACAATTTTAATTATATTATTTACCTTTTGTATTATTGATAAACACTTTGAAATCATTGTATGACTTTTTAAAATTTTGTACAGTAAATTTTAAATTTACATAAAATTTGAAACTTTGAAAGAGTAAATATTTTAACTATCAAAATATTTATTTTCAAATTCATATAATGCAAACCTACTATATTTTTGCAATTGTTATATTCACTGCAGAGTTAATAAGGTCCTATCATATACCATTATTGATACTACTTTGGTAAGCAAGGTTGATTTTGCTTCTGCTTTTGCAGAGCTTAAAATCTAATGTGAAGGTGATTTATACAAATATTAACCACTAAGTGTGACAAAAACTGAAATAAAAACAACGTAAGCTATATGGAAGCACAGAGTAATAGATCTACCCTTATTGAGGAGTCTCCAGGCATTTAATCAAAGCAGATATTTTAAGTAGAAATTTTGTAAATAGCTTACCATTCTCTCTTGAAGCATCCATTTTCAGCTCTCTACTGATAATATTTTTTTTAATATGGAATAAGTTTGGTCATGTTAATATGATTCAGGCTCTTCTAGATTAACACACTCTCAATTCTCTTCCAGTTACCATCTCTTTTCTCTGCCCACTCTTTGCTAATTTTCATTTTCTGAGGAAACAAACTCCCCAAATTAATTTATTCATATACATATATTTATAAACATAAAACATAGTATGTAAAATATACCATTTATTGTGTCAGGATATAATATGTAAATATGTTTGAGTATGAATATAGGGAACCACTTTTCTGTGAATCATAAATAATTTTTGGAAAGGCAGGGGAATCTTGGATTGTACACATTATATTTCATTTGTTTATTTTATTTTACCTTATTTGAAAGATTTCATTTATTTTTAGAGAGAGGGGAAGAAAGGGAGAAAGAAGGAGAGAAACATCAATGTGTGGTTGCCTCTTGTGTGCCTGCAACTGGGGACCTGGCCCACAACCCAGGCATGTGCCCTGGACTGGGAATCGAACCAGTGACCTGTTGGTTCACATGCTGGCACTCAGTCCACTGACCCACACCAGCCAGGGAAGATTGTACACATTTTTAAAGGAGGGCTTATAAAAACAAGGTGTTTGGAACCAAGGTGACATTGTCACCAGGCTAGTGAATGGCAAATGTTCTCTTCACCTTCTCCTGTGTGCAGATATTTTAGAAAGTGCCAAAAATCTGAAGTTTTTAATCAGATTTTTGCCAGCATCATACCACTGAAACTATTATTTTCACAGTCATCTGTTACCTCCAGGTTGACTCAATTGTCAATTTTCAGTCTTTGACTTGACTTAGCTGCAGCATATGCCATACATGAGTACTCTTTTCTCCTTGAAACACTGTTAGAAGTAACTTATAAAACACTATACTCCCCTATATTTTCTTGCTATCTCATAGCCCACCCATTAGTTTCATTTACTGGCTTCCCCTCATCTTCTTTACCTCTAAAATACCTGTAAATGATGAAGTTTTCAAAGCTCTGACCTCAGATTCTTTTTTTAAAACTTATTTATAGTCACTCTTTAGTGATTGCTTTCATATTATATATATATATATGAGTATATAGATAATATTATTATATATATATAATATTGTTTATTTCTCCATTCAGATTTGTTAGTATTTGTTTAATATTTTTAGGTGCTATGATTTTGTGTGCAAATACATTTATAATTTTTATATTATATTCATGAATTTGTCCCTTTATCATTATATGATGGCTTCTTTTTTTCTTGTTAGTTTTTGGCTTAAAGTCTATTTTGTCTGATATAAGCATAGCTTACTTTTGCTTTCTTTGGTTACTATTCTCATTTAAAGTAATTATTGACAGGTAGGATTTACTAAGAATGTCTTACTGTTTTCTGGCTGCTTTGTAGTTCCCTTATACCTTTCTTCCTCTTTGCTGTTTTTTTCTATGTGAATTCATGATTTTCGACAATGGTGTGCTTTGATTCCCTTCTCTTTGCCTTTTGTGTACCTTCTATATATATAAAAACTCTTACAGCAATACTTTTAATGTTACAAAAATGATTTGGTTTCTTAAACCAGGAAGTGCTAGTACAAGGACGAAATCATCTGTAGACACAGCACTAACTTTAAAACGCATAGGAAAGCACTACTGCAAAACCAGAAACCTGCCTATTATTTTCAGCTCATATGAATCTGAAGGGAAATTAATCCACATGGCCTATGTACAGGAGCACTGGGGGGAAAGAGACAACCATAGTGTGTGTGTACGTGAGTGTGTGTGTGTTGGAGTTGTAACTCTTAAAATTTTAGAAAACAGGTTGATAAACTATGGTCAATAAGAAGAAATTTGGAGTTCGACAAAACCATGATGACAATCAGTGAGAAATAAAAAAGAGGGAAAACTTGGAAACTTAATTTGTAATCATAAAGACATGTGCCCACATCATTGGTTTTACTTGCCTAACTCAACTGCTTAAGTAACACACTCTTATGTCTTTAGATTGCACAAGAATCATAAAGGTGGTATGATTACTAATAAGTAAGAGCTCTTTCACATATAGTGCATCCTGCTGATAACATCTTTACTCTCTAAGCCCTTGCGGTCCCACACAATCAGGTACCTCTGCTTCTATTAAGCCACACTCTGGCTGGAGAATCTTTGCAGAGGTCCAGAGGCTTGGGACCAGAGTCTAGCTTACCTACCTTTGTAGCCATCTCCTTCTTTGGTCCAGAGACTTTCTCAGGGCCTTTCCTGATGGGCTAAGAGAAAACAAGATTACAATAGAAACATAAGACAAATCAAGAGCTCAGTAAATTATTCTTCTGTGACTGTAAAACAAACCAGAATGGGTAAGTTTACTCTGTGCGTCCCTAAATCATTCCCAGCGATTCTTCTTCCTTTCCCCTGAACAAAACCTGCTGAGAATTTAAAACTCTACTTATAAGTTATCAGTTAAATAAGGAAATTATTTTCTAGTGTTTTTCTTAAGGACGGAGCTCATACACACACACCTGTTTACTGGTTCTCAGTGTATAGCATTGTGTTAATTTATTGCCAGTGCTTTTGTAAAATATATTCAGAGGCAGAAAGAACCTTTAGGTGGAATAGGAAGGCCCTATTCCATTAACATTTTTTCCTGACTGAAATATTACTGACTGTATTACAGGCACCAAGGTAAATTTTCCTACCCCCAAATTATAAATATCTAAAATATTTTACATTATTTTGTTGTAAATGAGCCTATAATGAAAGAAGATAGCAAAGATTATTTCAATAGACAATTAGCATCAGAAAACTTCAAAGGCTTCCTTTGCTAGGATGATTAGAAATTATTTTGATCATTTTGCAATGTATGATTTCCCTTATTCTTCAGCTTCTTTGTCTGAATATCAGCACGTTTTCCTAGCTGTGTTTTATAACATATCTCAAGATTCTTCTACTTGGCATGTCGCTAATAGTAAGTTTTCAATCTGTGCCTCATATTAAAACTGAGCCTCAAGGAAAAGCTTCTTCATAATATAATGTGAGAGATTTCGCCAACTTGTAAAAACCAATTAGAGTAATAATAAAATATATAGAGAGAATTATAAAGATATATTTCTAGAAAGAAAGAGGGTATGTTTAGATCAAGGAGTGGAAATAACATTAATAAAGCAGCATCAAAAGAGCAGGGCAGTTTATGGCAATAGAATATATATTTTCACAAGGAAGGCTTTGACCTGCCAGAGGTAGTTTATCAGAATGTGACTGAATCCAAGAGTCCATAAGGCAATGGATAGCCACCAAAATAAAGGCCAATATTTAAATGAATAAAAAGGGATCATGTCTATTTTTTAACCTATAGGCATATTCTTATATGTCTTCCTTGATCTAATAAGTGTAGGAATTATACCTATATAAAATCTTGAAGCTGTATAACCACAGGTGCCATGTGTTAGTATAGTATTCTATTTAACCATTGCTTATGTCTTACATAGGTACATATGGAGTTAAACACATCTTGAAGAATTAATCTTACTTAATACCTGCTTCTCCCTTTCACATCTGAATCAACTAATTTCAACACACATATGCACACACACTCACACACATGACCTTCAGATAGGTTATCTCATGTAAGTGTTTTTGCAAACAGGAAGCATACACAAATTGCTTGTTTAATTGTTAGAGCACTCAAATACCTAATTGCACCAACCATGGCCTGATGAGAGCAGGTGACCTGAGACTTCAACCACTCAGAAACCAAGTTCTCTTCGCATCAATGGGCAAGTTAATGTAGACCAGTGGATGCATGATGCAAAGTGAGGAGAATTTAGGTTGGGACAGGTGATATTCACAGAATGAGTGGCAGCAGTAAGAGATGTAGTCAGTTTTATTAAACCTTTGTTTTAAGTTTTTTTTTCAAGAGATTTTTGACTGGCCACAATGCTGAGCAAATGTGACAGGGAGGACTTCATGTGAGGCATGAGACACTGAAGCAGATGCCACCCAGTGTTATCTTGCTTCACCCAAGTTTACCTGCAGAAAAATACAGGCTCTGGTACCATCAAGCTGAGAGCTTCCTACTTCAAGGACTGTCACTTCTCTGTTTAGGACTTTCTCAAACTTATCAGTAGTTTGCTTCTCTGCATTTAGGTAACCCAGAAGTGTGTGTATGTGTGGGGTGGGGTGGGTAGAGTTCACCACCCCAGGAGCAACCATTAGTAATGGAAAATAAGAGACCTGGATAAATGAACCAGTTTCCCACCATTAAATGGAAATCTTGATACCTATTGTACTTGATTTCTTACATGGTCCCCATAGGATTCAATACTGGTAGCCTAAAATAGCAAATTGCTCATTAACACCACTTCCCCCCATCCCTTTCCCATCACATTCCCCTCCTTCCTCATTTGTGCTTTCCAGATTCTTGCCTCAGGGACTGATTTTGGGAGAGACCCAAACTAAGGCAGGGAAATTCTATTTTTTAAACACATCAGCTTTATATTAAAAAATGTCCACATGCTGATTGGGAAGGGGTTAAATGTGACTACAAGAATAAAATTTTCTTGGGCTTTCTCTTAAGGGATCTCACAGGGAGATAGTTATTTCTTTGGTGAATTACTATGGTAAAATATCTCTTCCTAGCCTTTTAAGCATAGAATCCTAATTTTGTGTACTAAGAAGTACTGTACCTGTCAATTTTTTTCTTTTTAGATTCTCCTTTACCCTGCATTTCCAGGGAAGACCAAAACCTTTCTTGCTTCTTTATGTATACTAATAATTTCAAGAAAAATACAGGCCATTTTTCTTGAGAGTCATTCCGTCTTTCTGGAATAGGTACTCTGCCTTTATATAGCCTTTTATGTTTTGATATTATAGTTTGACTCTTAGAGGGCAAATTTATTACTTCTCTTTTTAAATTCCTGCAGAACATCACCATAGCAGCCTCTAAATAGTTAGCTTCCATCGTATTTTCCTAAGCCTTTATGTTTTTGCTCATGATATTCTGTACCAGGTTCTTTACCACCCTTCCACTCAATGACTTAAAGTCATGAGTTTGAGGCACTTTTGGGAAACTTTCCTTGACCATCAGGCAGTTAAATTCACATTTTGCTTCCTGCATATACTTTTATTACAGCAATAATCCCATTAGTTGAAGGTTTCCATGTAAATGCCCTTGAGATCAGAGACGATCTCATTCATCCTAGTGTACACAGACATAGTAAGCACTCACTGAGTATTGTGGATGGATTACTATGTGCATTGTACGGAGAAATACTGGTAAAGAATCTGCACAAGCCTAGGGTTCTCTTAGCAGAAATTTAGTGTTGAACTGAGGTTTGAACATTTTGAGGCGTCTCCATGTTTTAGAAGTAACATCCCCCAAATCAGAATGACTTCTTGATCATTGTTCCTTGGTGAATTCACAGAGAAAGAAGACACTCAAGAGTCTGTATAAGTCTTGCCCAACTTTCAATAGCACAATTAGACAGGTCATAAGTGTGCTTTCCATTTGATTCTTTCATTCTTTATTTTCTGCGTATGAAATAGCCAAGATAATGTGTTCAACAGTTTATGCAATACCAGTATTTATGTTATTGTAAATAACAAGAATAATGCATCTAAAAATACCAGTAACACAGATTTATAGATTGTAAAAGGTATTTTAGAATCCATCAGAAAAATTTCTATGACACAGGATTATCTAAATTGCTTTTTATTTGGTTTTGCCAAAAAACAGTTGAGAAGATGATTGAAACACCTAAATTTATGATGAAAGTACCATATGACATAGGCAGCTATAGTAAATAATTGTTTTAAAAACTTTTAGGACTAGTATATGATTTTAGAAAATGATTAATGTTGGATAACAACAACAAAACAAAATTAAGTGGCAACATAATTAACATTTTATGACTTCTTAAGTAAGTATTCCACATAGATATCTTTTATTATAAAGCTAAAATGACATATTACTTAATTTAATAACTTTTAATGTCCACCTACTATAAATCAGGTAATACAATGTATATATTCAATGTGGTAGAATGAGAGAATGAAGATAAAATAACAGCCAAACAATCACTCCTCATAGATAATCACTTTTACTAGTATGATCTCACTCTCTCTTTCTCTTTCTCTTACACACACACACACACACACACACACACACACACGTCTCAAAACTGCAAAGTAAATAGATACCATTTTCTACCCATTGCAATCCCTAGAATGCAGCTATTCTTAAAAAAGGTTTTTCTTTTCTTTTATGTATTTTCATTGAATGTATCAGGGTGACATTGATTAATAAAACTATGTAGGCTTAAGGCGTACCATCCTGTGATACATCATCTGTATGTTGTATTGTATGTTCACCAACCCCAGTCAAGTCTTCTTCTTTTGTTTAAAGGATAATTTATCCTGACTAATCAACACATGCACAAAAAGGAATGCAGCCTCTATTGGGTGGTTACCTGACTAATAATAATTCTTCATTTCCCCTTTTTAAAGAAAACTCCATTTGTTTTTCAGCTGTGGAGGAACCACATGTTGCAGGGAAGGTTGGTCCCTCCTTAGTCCTAGAAATGGAACCTTGATGAATAAAAGTCAGTTATGTCACTCCTATTTCCATTGCTAATGTTGGGATTAAGAATGCAAATAAGGCTCAAACATAGTGAATGAAGCAAAGATTTCCAGGAAACTTTCGAGAAAGATGCAGTTACTTTTAACACGAGGCGTGAGGATGGGGTATGCTCTCTGCATGGGAGCTCTTGTGTTTCTCTACCTGTGGCTCTTTTATTCCATATAACCTTTTAAGGCATTTGTATAGTGAATAGCTTTCAGAGATAGAAATCTTTTTGAAGCAAAAGGCAGTTTCATTTACTGTCCAGACTAACAAAGATGATGTCTCACTCTAGCACAAAATCAAGTAGGTTAGCTCAAAGTCTAGTATAAAAGATTCAGATTCCCTGATATTAGGGCTCCTTTCCTATAAGACAGTCCAGCAAGCACTCAGGCATCACCAGGCCCTTCTCATTGCCCTGTAGGAATTGAGACTTTGAGAAGTAGCTCAAACAAATGATGACACAGTGACGGTTGTTTCTGTTATGAGTAACAAACTGTCTCTCACTTACTCAGAGGTTCTCATGTCTTCTGTCAAGTCCATGGTAATGTGACATGTTAATTTGCTATCCTGCAAAATAGTGTGAAATACAGATCCTATACAGTTCCTGGCACTCACTTTCCCAGTTCTGCACCGCCCAGTGTCCTGTGGCAGATCACTCGGTGGCAGAGCTATGGCAGCCACGAAATGACTGTGAAGGTACATGTGTGAGCACAACAGTCAGAATTGTGTATGGCAGAGCAAAAATATGTGGAAAAACTTGGTTACTGAAGATATTCTCAAGTCTATAATAACAACTTTTGGAATTATTCTACTTCTAGATTCATATATTTCCTTTATCTTTAAAATCACTTGAATCAGGTTGCCTGTTAGCGGTGGCAAGAGGAGTTAATCTAAAGCATCGAGAAATGCAAACAGATTGGAAGGCCTGTTTACTGTCATAAATAAAATAACATCCAACAATTATTTAGGACTCACTATAAGCAAGAAGAGTAATAAATATTTTGGGTACATCTTAAAATTGAATCTTTATGCAACAATGCTGCATAGCTGTTACTAATATATTAAAAACAAATTTCTGAACCTTGAGTGGGTAAATAATAAGCCTAAGATAATTCAGCTAATAAATGACAGAACTGGGATTTAAATCAGGTCTACCTGGCAACAAAGCCTAGGTTCCTACCCTGATAGAGTAAGTCCCAAGTAGTGATAATACTCAACATTTGTGTGGCTTCCTTTGGTCCTGATTCTGTACTATATATTTAACAATCAGTTCTCCTTACATAAACAAGGGAAGAATTTTGACCAGTTATATAAGGTCTGTGCAAATGAATGCCAGAAACATTCTGCTTGAAAATGAACTTTTTAATTTGTCCCCAAACAATAATTTTAAATCAAATATCTGCTTGGGCTTTCAGATCAGAGCTGAAAATTGGATGCTTCCCGGCTGTTGCTGAGAGTGAATTTGCACTGTTTGTTGTGGACTAATTTTGTCAACATATATTATCCTTATAATTGGGAAAGATGTTTTGCTGTACTGATAGCTGAGCAAAAGAGAAATTAGTGTATCTCCTATTAATTCCTTTTCAGTAGTCCTCTTTTTTGCTTGAAAATTACTCCAACCTTGACTTCAACCTAAAAATACAGATAGAAACAACCCCCAGGACTGTTAGACATTAAGCTTTATGTTGTCAGGAACCTGGTTTGTCTAGTTCAAATAAATCACTGTCCCCTAGACTAGTGTCTACCTTCAAGTACTCTCATGAGTAGATCAATTAATGAATAAAATCCAGGGAGATACACGCACACATATATCTTCACTTTGAATCATAATACTTACTCCCTAGAAATATTGTAACAGTATTCTCTGAGATTCTGAGTAACAACAAATTTGCATGAAATAGAACAATTCTTAGTACAGAAGTTGCTTTTTTGAACAATAGTCATTTGCTTTTGGTTGCTCAATATGATCCGTGGGTTATTTTTCTATTATAATTTAGGTTTGTGACAGATTAATAAGCTATCTAGTTTCTTCAGGTGGTCAAAAGGGATAGAAATGTTCAGTGAAGATTTTGAAGTGTTGGAACATAAGATTTGAAATTTAAAAAGATGACTAAAATATCCTAAAGTTTTTCTTTCTGTAGCTGTAGTGCCAGGAATGACATCAGAATACAACCTACTTCTCAACTGTAATATAATTTTTAATATAAAAGTTATTTGTTATCACTCACTACCATGGCCCAGAAGTGAGACGTAATCCAAATACATTATCCATTGTAATATTGCTTTGACGTGTATTTCCCTAGTGCAGTTGTTTTCCCGGGAACCTAGTCCTAATTATTTAACACTTTCGAAGTCAATAAATTATTGGAGGGGAGCGAAAGGCCTGTTGGTGGGTGAAATTTCTTGGAGAAATGAGAGTCCTCTCATAAAGTGAGAAGTTACAACTAGGTATTGTTTAATAACAGCAAGTAATATTTTTAAATTACTGTTTAGAAATGTATTGCCTGATATTAAAATGACTTTATATAAATGCTGTGTCCTCAATTTAAAAGGACATTGGTAACCCCCCCAGGACTGAACAGGCCTTTTCTCTACCTAATTAAATTAAGTGCAGTGTACAGTGCCTCTCTGCAAAGATTAATAGAATGCATTACTTGTCAGTTTAAGTGTTGCCTGTGGCGGTATTTTTTTTCTAATTTAATTAAAAGCTGTTCTTTTATGAAGAACATGCTTGCAGCATAATTTCTCTTACGTTTACATTTCTAAAGGCTGTTTGGGAGAAAGTGGAGAGTAAAAAGGAAGAGGAGAAAAGAAAAAGAAAGGAGTGGGGTCAGTACCCAAGAAGAAGTTAACTTTATGTCCTGGTTTTGGGAAAAATTTTCATTCAAAAGTGAAAATGAGGGGAGATAAACCAGGAGACCAGGGAGGCAGTAGTTTTCATTGTTGTGTGTTAGACTATATCTCTATCTTATGCCCAGTCGGCATGACTGATAAAAATACTGAGCATTTGTCAAACAGGTAATTGCACCACAAACTCTCATGTAGCGAAACATTTGTTGTGCTGTTGGGTCCTTGAAGGTGTGTGATTAGCTATGAAGTCTGAGGTAAGTTTTTCAGTCTGTCGCCGTGTGCAAAGCTCAGGACGAGTCAGTGGTGCCACACTGGAAAACCACTTGGTGCTCTGGCACAGGCAAACAGAGTTCGTTCGGTAACACCCTGAAGATGTGGAAGGGCCAAGAAAGCCAACTCAAGAATGCTCTGCCGATCTGAATGGTTTCCTAATCAGGATTAAACAACATTCAACCCATTAAACTCTTCCTATTTTTATCATGAACCCAGAATACTTATTTGTCTTACCAAATATTTATCACCTTAGTATGATAAGTCTACATTTTCTGAGTTTAGTCAAACTGGAGAGAGTAAAATATAGTACAGAAAAAGAAACTTTATTTTTTAGTGGTTATATACATGATTTTATTGCTACATTAGAAATGAAAATAAACTGTGAGAAGCTGCAAGACCACGCCACTTCATGAAGATTGTAGAGAAAGAGAGGTACCCATTGTAGAAGGTTACAAGCGACTTATTCTGTAGGGAAGGCAAGGCCTACACATGCGAAGGTCATCAGTTCTGACACTATCCAGAGCACCTGCCAGCTGGAATTTGTGTACCAATGGAAAGCTTAAAACTGTGGTTAAGGCAACATCAGTTACCCCTGACTCCTTAGCCAGGAAGTATGAGTGAGAAGACATCAGGGGATGCCCCAAATCTGTATAACACAAAAGTTTATGAAAAACAAGCCCTGAACCAAGACACCCAGGCAATGCTGGCATTTGCTCTTGGGAGAAGATTCTCATTTTATGATGTTTGAACAAACTCTTTGCCTTGCTGCCGAGTTTCCTTTGAGGGGAGAATAGCTTTCTCTTTGGTATTAGTTTTTGTCAGTGCTGACCTGTCAAACTTCTCCACTTCAGACAAGTCTGGCTTATTACTCATCTGGGCTGAAGGCTGGAAGACCTGAGAAAGGCACACTGCTGGGGGCAGGGGTGGGGGAAAGGCAAGAATTCTGCACAGTGGCTGAGGTCAGCCTCCCCATGCAGAACCCTGCAGGTTTGAAAAAAGAAACCTTTTGATAAAGAAAATATCTATAAAAATTAGAAAAGTAGGGGAAATGGATGGCAAATATGAAAAGGTGCTCATTGGGAAATGCAAACTAGAATAACAATGAAATACTACCATAAACCTATTAGAATCACTGAAATCCAAAACACTGAAAACCACAAATGCTGGGAAGAATGTGGAGCAACAAGAACTCTTATTCATTGCAGGTGGAAGTGCAAAATGGTACAGCCATTTGGGAGGAACTTTTCTTAAAAACAAAACTAAACATACTCTTACCATATGATCTATCAATTATGCTCCATGGAATTTACCCAAGGGAGTTCATTGAAAACTTATGTCTACAAAAAACCTGCATAAGAATGTTTATAGTAGCTTTTCCCATAGTTTCCAGAACTTGGGAGCAACTAGAATGTTCTTCAGTAGGTAAATAGATAAACAGTGGTGCATCCAGACAATGGAATATTATTCCATGCTAAAAATAAAAGCCACCAAGCCATGGGAAGACATGGAGAAACTTTAAATACATTATTTCTAAGTGAAGGAAGCCAGCCTGAAATGGCTACGTACCGCATGATCTCCACTATATGACACCATGGAAATGCAAAATTATGGATGTGGTAGAAGTACCAGTCATTGCCAGAGGTTGGGAGAGAGACATGAATAGGCAGAGCACAGAGGATTTTCAAGGCAGTGAAACTATTCTGTAGTATACTATAATGGTCCATACACATCATTATGTATTTGTCAAAATCCATGGAGTATACAAAGCCAAGACTTAACTTTAATGTAGCTGTGAACTTTGGGTGACAATGATGTGTCAGTGTAGGTAGGTTGGTTGTCACGAACGTACCACTCCTGCAGAATATTGACAGTGAGGGAAACTGTGCACATGTGGGGCACGTGGCAAATCTCTGCAACCTTGTGCTCAGGGAACCTGAAACTGCTCTAAAAATAAAGCCCATCAAAAAATCAATATAACATGCCATATCAACAGGATAAAGAAGAAAGAAATGACTTATCAATTGATGCAGAAAAAGTGTTTAGCAAAGTCCAACACCCAATAAGGATTAAAAACTCTCAGGGATTGTGAGTAATTACTTTAACTTGATAAAGTAAACCTAGGAAAAAAAAAAAAAACCTCGACAGCTAACATCATGTTTATTGATAAGAAACTGAACACTTTCCCTCTAAGACGGGGAATAAAGCAAGAATATTTTCTCTCACCATTCTATTTAGCATTGTACAGGAAATCTTAGGTGGTCAATGAAAAAAAAAAAAGGAATTGCAATGCACACAGATTGGGAACAAAACTCTATTTGTGGAAGACATGGTTGTCTATGTAAAAAAATTCCAAAGAATAAATTAAAATAACTCCTGGAAATAACTACAATAAGTATAGCAAGCAAGGTTATAGATATAAAATGAATATTAAAAAATCAATTGCTTTTCTATATACCAGTGATAAACAATTGGACTTGGTAACTTAAATATGGTACATATTTATAAATGGTATATTATAAATGATAAATTATATATAAATGGTATATATTTATATTTATAAAGCATTTACAATGTTACCAAAAATGAAATACTAGGTATAAATCTAATGAAGTATATTCTAGATATATATGCAGAAAACTGAAATTTCAACATGAATTAAAGATCTAAATAAATGGAGAGATATTTTGTTTTTATAATTGGAATACTCAGTGTGGTTAAGATGTTAATTCTTCCCATTTGATCTGTGGAGTCAATGAAATCCAATAAAAATTCCAGGCAGCTATTTTGTGATTTCTGAAATATGTATGAAAAGGCAAAAGACCTAGAAAACCCATACAACACTGAAGGAAAGAGCAAAGTTTAAAGACTCACACTACCCAGTGTCAAGAGTTAGCTTTACTATAAAGCTACAGTAAATAAGACAGCATAGTACTTGTGAAAAAATAGATCCATAGATCAATAGACTAACACAGAATGTTCAGAAATAGAGTCACACACAATAGTAATGTGGTATTTCACAAAGAAGCAAAAGTAATTCGATGAAGAAACGAAGCTTCTCAGCTAATATTGCTTAAATGATTGTGTGTCCATATGCAAAAAGATGAATCTATATGCAGACCTTATACTTTTCACAATTATAGCTCAAAAATGGATGACAGAGCTCAACATAACATGCAGAACTATACAACTTTGAAAAGAAAACAAATCTATGTGACCTAGTATTTATTGATGATGTTTTTAGGTATAAATCACAATCCATGAAAGAAAAAGATTGCTACCATCACAAATATACCAGACTAACCTAAAATGTTAATACAAGTGGAAAATGGATATGGTGCATATGGGAACTCTCAGTCCTGACTTTATAATTTTTCAGTAAATCTAAAGCTGTTATAAAATCAAAAGGTTATTATTTCAAAACAAAGTTTAGGAAGTAGAAAGGCAATGTTGTTTAAAGATTTAGAGAAAATGTTTGACAAGTACAACCTGTGCAGTGGTTACAGCTAAATGCATTTTCTACCATGTGGTAGTCAGAAACCTGCTCGCTGGGAAGATGAAAAGGGTGAGAAGAAAAGAGAAGGAAAAAAAGGCTTAGCAACCTGGGTATTCTAATCCCGTTCCTTGGGCCAGCTTCTGGCTCAGTGGCAGAGAGGAGTAACAGATGTGCTGCTTGGACGTCTTCCAGTTTTGAGGAGAGTGTGGCGGGGAACACGGATTCCAGAATGCAGGTCCTTGGGCCTGCCAAAAACATCCCCAGGGACAGTTCGAAAATGAGGCAATCATTTCAGCACACCACAGAAGGGGGCAATATCAGATGAAGGAAAGCTATTGCAGTGTTCCAACCCAAGGCATAAAGGTTTCACCTTTTAGAGGCTAGTGTAATCACAGATAAATCTTGTCTTTTCTTTAGTTAGGTCATAATATTGGTCATCTGTTTACTGTATATATTTTGAACTTCATAGGTCCCATAAATTAGTACGGATTGTTAAGAGAGTCAGAGCTACATATAATGGTATTTGAATTTAAAAAGTGTTATTTTCTTTTTCCGTGATAAAAAAATAGCACCTGACAAAAAATGTTCATCTGTTTTGTTTTTTTTTTTAAGATCAATGATAAATTCCTCCCTAATGTTACAGTTTTATAATAACAGCGTTACATTCTGTTTGGTTCTATAGTTGTCTGCCATAATAATTTTTTAAATTAGTTTACTGTTGTTCAATTACAGTTGTCTGCATTTTCCCACCACCACTTCTCCTCACCCCAGCCAAACCCACCTCTCTCCCTGGCTTCCACCTGCCCCTTGGGTTTGTCCATGTGCCCTTTATAGTAGTTGTCTTCCATCACAATTTAAGACAGGAAGATTAGTGGAGTGACTTCACGGCAACAAAGGCCACCTTGTGGAAGGTCAGCTCCCTGCATGCTTCTTGTTTCTCAATACAAAGCTCTTCCAACACCAGCAATATTGCTGTTGAAAGAGCTGGACACAGTCGTCAGAGAAAAATTACTGCCCTCATGTTGTTGGATGTGGTCTTATGCATAGAATTGGGGTAGCTTTTGTTAAAATGGCTATGGGAGGCATATTGCTTCCCATGATTTGTGTACTGGGAGTTTTTTGTTCTGTCTTAAGGAAATATTACAAGAAATAGAGATCCATAAAATGTATCACTTTCTTAAAAGTTTGTGGAGCCCCAAAATATACTACAACATTTTCTTTAACTTGAGAAATTTACTTTAGGTTCTGAAATTAATTAAAGTTGCTTACTTACCATTAGCAGAGTCATTTCAGAAAGGGCTTTAAGTTTCACCAGTTGAATCAAGCTGACTGGGGTCTTGCTGCTTCTAGAAAGCTTGACTCTTGCAAAATTGCAATTCTTAAGAAAAGTACCAGAATGCATGTATTGACTGTTCTCTATGTGATTAACACTTTAAAAGTGGTCTTTTGCTTAGTTCTCACAAAAGCTTTATGAATTGTCTTAGTTACAATTTAAAAATGAGAAAACTAAGGCCAAGAGTAACTGGCATCTTCTCAGCATCACAAAACCAGACATAAGTAAGGTAATTAAAATATATACATATTTATATGTTGTATATGCATATATATGAAAATAGGCCAATCTAACTTCCAAATTTAGCCCAATTTACCAATGTTTATACATGGAAAATCTAAATTCCTTACATACATGAGCACTGCCTTATTTGTTACTATGCCCCTTAGCCCCATGCCTAGAAAATAGCGGACACTCTATTATTGTCATTGGCTGACCACAGGTAAAATGCTTGGAAATTAAGTTTCTCATGGATTAACATTATTTTCCTGATGTTCAACCAGAAAAGGCAGTTGTATTAAAATTTGCTGGTGGCTCAACATTTTAAGACATGTATCACATGATCTGTCTCTCAATTAAGACATGGGCTTTCAAGGGAAAAAATACAAATAGATTCAGGATTTGATTCTGTCTGTACTTACTTTGTGTTGCTTTTGTCACACAAGTTTGCTGTTGTCCAAACTGAGGAGCTAGATCAGCTGCCCAGAGTGCAGATGTGTTAAGTAAGGAAGTGTATTTTCAAAGTCAGGTGTGGTAATATGCATGTGTGTGTGTTTTGTCCTATCTCCACTTCTTTTCCTCTTTTGTTGAAAGTGTGTTTTATTTTGTTTGTCTACTTTGTACATGAGTAAGAGTACTTTAAGAATCTGCAGAATTAGTTATAAACCCTTTATTGTAGAAGCTATGAAAACCTTCTTCTTCTTCATCCTTCCTCTACCTTTCTAGCAAGTAGGATAACTGCAGAATGACATTCCAAAACATTTTCAAGGAAATTCTTCATCCAGAAGTAAGAGACTAAAAATTTCTCAGTTTGAAAGAACCGATATGAACGAATGATCTAGGTTATCAGAAAGAACTTCAAGTACAATGTATAGTACTTGGAGACGTGTCATGTGCTGGGGCTATGAAGATGAGCAACTTGGGACTTTCTGTAGTGAATGAGTTTTGTTTTATTGTGATGTGACAAGTTAAAGCAATTTAAGGATGTGGGAACCTCAATTCAGTCCTGCCTTCTAGAAATCCTGTGTTTTTCTTTCTCAAAAACACATACAGCCACAGTTTGTGAGGGAACCGAGCACAACAGTCACGTATTGCATAGTGCCTTGTTTATACCATACAACTGAAGGAAAAAAGGTTAGAAATAGTTCTATTCTGGTTCGGTCACCAGCCAGCAAGGGGACCTGGACAAGTCATTTCACCTCACTGAATCTCAGGTTTCTCATGGTAAATTAATAGTTTGTTTCACAATGATATTTAAAATTGCCTCTGTGTGTGATCCAGAAGGTCTGCATTAAAGTATATAATTAATGCACATAATGTATGTGATATACCTGTAATAAGGAAAATATCTACTTATATTTCAACTCAGCCAATTTTCTTTACAGTTGTATTTTACACTATCCACCTGTCTTTATGTGTTCCACCAGGTACTGTGGCGTTTAACCCAACATATCAGAATGGGATTTGATTGTCAGCATCACTACTGCCAAGGTCAATGACTTTATATTACATTATTCTCTGAACCTCATACTACCTATCTGAAGAATAATGATAAAAATAAGGGTGTTTTATAACACTAATTGTATTTTCTTCTAATTTAATGTTCTGAATATATTTTTAAAGTCTTTCTAATACAGATCTACTTCAGTGCATAGATATTTTGGCCACAGTAATTTTCATATTTCTATACAAAGAAAAAATTAATGTTGTACTGGAGGTAGCTATTGGTACCCAAATGTTTCACACAGTGTTCAATATATTTTATTCTCTGTAATCTAGTTAAATTAGTTAACTTCTCTAATATATATGCAATTCTATATTGCTAATTAGCATAATAAATACCTATATAAATAAAAAAGTTAAAAAAATGAAAAATAAAAAAACAGAAATAAAAAAGACATTAGTAGAAAGGCACTAATTTTCCTTCATTTCAAAACCATAATCTGAGGTTGTGATGTGCACAACTTACTCTTTACTTCCGACTGAAGTCTCCTCAGTGTTACTAGTATGCCTTTTATAAACCTCAAGATGTATAAAGATGTGCCTGTTTTAAAAATGTCAGCACTGATTAAATTATAAGATATTCTTCAATGCTGACTATAACTGAGCCCAAGATGTTTCTCTCCTCCCTCCTGTCCAGGCAGCATTTGTGTAGTTTGGCACAGGAGCAAGGGAGAGTTGTAGCTATAAGGAATGATTCTGAAGAGTCTGGTCCACATCTACTTTTCACACCACACAAAAGGCTCTTGTCTTCTCACAGAGGTTGCGGTATCTTATGCCCAGGGACATTTGAGTATCCTGTTGTGGCTTGGCATTAAAACAAATTTATTGATGTTGTTCTGTGGGACTACTGGCTGGCCTTTTGTTTATTATTGTTATATTTTATTTGTATAGATATCCTGCCATGCTATGTGCTATAAATAGTGATGTTTTTATTGTTAGTACCATACACTTAATAAAGCTGCGGTTTTCCTGGCAATTAATTGTGCTGACAATCAATGCAGGACTGCAGGCAGCGTGTTTATGTGCTGAGCTTTTGATGAGGAAAGCCCTGAGAAGTGAGGCTGTCAAAATTAAATACACCGCTCAGACATAAAGCTGCATTCTGCTGTTGGTTTCACCAAATGATAGTTGATTATAGACCAAGCCTAGACCTGGTTTTGCTTATAAAGTACAGATTATTATAAGCAATAAGGTTAAGCTATATTAAGGTTAGGCAATACAGTTAAGCAATAAAAGGCATTTATTTAGGACAAAATAGCATGATAAAGGTACTCATTTCTGCTTTTTCTTGGAGTGTTGTTTATGTTTGATAACATTTCCATCCTCTGAAGTTCCCTAGCAGCTTTTGGCTTTCTACCAAACTTTAAGAAACTACACATATATTTTTGGGGGGTAGATAATTCCAATTTACTCAAATAATTTGCTGGATTATATATGGCAAGTGACTGCATTTTTCTCTTCTTCTTTCCCCCTTCTTCCATGTACTGAACAATATGCTTCTATGACATTTGACTTTATGCCCCAACTGGCTGGATCTTTAATCATTGTCCTGTGACAATGACAGTGACAGATCAAATGTATTTGATGATTGAAACAGGCAAAAAAGCAATATTCAACAGATAACTTTGAGCAACCTCTGCTTTGTTATCTAGTCAAATCTATTTTAAAATGTGAACATGAACTATTGTATTAACAATTCCCACACTATCCAGAAGCTCTTATTGTTGCTTTCTGCAAAGTATCATTTAGATAATAGTAGAAATGAAAGTCTTTGCTTCTTCACACTTCATGATAAATAAAATTGTAAAATTTAATCCACACTTAATCCCTATAATTTTGTTTATGAAACTGGGATTTAATTCACATGGATCATTTGGGACATAAAAATCCATATTTTAATACTAGAAATAACATTGAGATTCTTTTTTTCTCTTTTTGGTATAGTTATTACAAACTTTCATACACATCATCTAAGACTTACAAGAGATTATTTATATGGCCTAATGAGTTGTTCAGGATACATGTTTTTCATAATAGGAAGTAAATAGATATTTGGTTAACAACTAATTTAACAAACAAGTAAATAATACTCTCATAAAAGCTATTGGCATGTACAGTTTTACAATATTTCCTTTATAGAATTTTATATGACAATTAAAACTAATAGATATGTAACTTCTGTTTCTTCATTTAGGGATGTTGAGGGTTGGAAAGGGCATTGGTCCCAACCATGTAATAAAAACAAACCCCAAAACATGAATTTCATGACTTTTCCTAAATCCATAAAGTGTTGAAATCACAAGGCAATCAAATGGCTCAAACTATAAGGAGAGACAAGCACCTGCAGGGGGAGGTAAAGCATAACTCCCTGTTTTACTGGGCAGGATGCTGCCAGATATTGGTAAGCAGAGGTCAGCCAGGATGATGGACAAGTTGATGGAGGGCAAACATGTATTGGAAAGATAGCTACAAACAAGAAAAAAAATGTTCACACCCTGTTGCAGGCTTTTCCTGTATGAAATCCATTGAGTGATCATAAAGAAATAATAAAAAAATAAACAAAGACAAATGAAAGGGAAGTGTCTTGAGAACGTTTTACTTGTAGTGTAGACCCGAGAGAGGCACAACTATGAGGAAGACACAGAACTCTACTGGGATACTGGCATCTTTATTGCCTCTGGGACATAAAATTACTTATCTGTGTAGAAAGTGGTAAACAAATATTCTTGTCCTAAGAGCACTAGAGAAAATCAGTTGCAATTTTTTAATAAATAAAAGGGAACATAGGGAAAAATCCTCATTATTTCCATTATTGGAAGAGGGATAGGAATATCTGGTAGGCCAACGGAGGGAAGAATCACATAGAAAATTAAACCCGCAAGACCCATAGGACATGTTGTGTGCCTGAGGTTTTATCTATAGAGAATGTCCTCCCAGTCCCCACTATCAGGGTAATATCAAGTAACAAGTAACTTAGACAAAAACAACCTTCCCTGAGGCATAGACCAAAGGATAAAGTCGAGTGTGAAACAGATATTAAAAAAAAAGACTAATAAAAACAAAACAAAAAACAAACAAACAAAAATAAGTCACTAGGTCAAACAAAAGTATTGCTAAAAAAAGGTGAAGTCTGTAACTTGCTGAGGGTAAGCACAAACAGAACGAACTGTAAAGGCTGCCTATCTCCTAATGAGTTTAACCAAAATCCCTGCATTAAAGGCCTATCTGAAAAGGGGAGCCTATTTCTCATGAAAAAAAAATATATTCTTACCTCAGTTTTTATTTTCTTACACAGATGTCTAGCTATCAATAAAAAACCTACGTATATGAAACCCACAATATGGCAATAAAGAAACAACACAATTCAAGAGACAGAACAGTCATCAAAATGAGATTCAGATAAGAAAAATATTGGAACTGTCTGAAAAGGCATAGAAAGTACCCATGATTCACTATGATGAATATGGCAAAGCCCCTAAAGTGTATGGTGATATACAAGCAAGATCAGCAGAGAGATAAAGAGTATAAGAAAAAAATGGAAATGCTAGAAATGAGAAATGTAGCAACAGTGATGAAAAATGCCTTTGAAGATCTGATCAAAGACTCAACACAGATGAGAAAATAATCAGCGAATGGGAAGACAATTCTAGAGAAATGATGAACTGGAACACGACAAGAGAAAAGAATAAGGGGAAAAAGCCCAACTACACCTGGCTGGTGTAGCTCAGTGGATTGAGCGCGGGCTGCGAACCAGGCATCGCAGGTTCGATTCCTAGTCAGGGCACATGCCTAGGTTGTAGGCCATGGCCCCCAGCAACCGCACATTGATGTTTCTCTCTCTCTCTCTCTCTCTTTCTCCTTCCCTTCCCTCTCTAAAAGTAAATAAATAAAATCTTAAAAAACAACAACAACAACAACAACAGAGCATCCGAGAACTCCGGGACAATGCACTTGATTTAAAGCATGTGAAAGTAGAATTTCAGAATGTTATAAGAGAATGGGAGAGAGAAAACACTTGGAGAACCACTGTTTGAGAATTTTCCAAGATTAAGAATAAAGCACAAATCATCAGGAATAAGGAGGATATTACATAGAGACAAAGGGGTCAATTGTTCAAAAATACATCGTAGCCCTTAATGCATGTGCATCTCATATAAAATATTACAAATTCATGGAGTATATGACAAAATTAAAATTATAAATAAATGAACCCACCATTTGAATTAAGGATTTAAATACTTTCTTTAGGTATTTGATAGAATAAATAGAAAGTCAGTAAGATTACATATGACCTTAGCAACAACACTACAACTAAATTGACTTCACCAGTGAGCAACAGAGTACACATTATTTTCAAGTACACCTGAAAAATTCACCAAAAAAGACAATATACCAGCCCAAAACAATCTTTATCAAGTTTAAAATATCTGCCTTGCTCATTAATATATTTATAGAAACATAACTCCATACTATTTTTCAGCTACTGAATAAATATTTGTTAGCAGTTGTATCCATATAGAACATAAGGATTTAAATTATAATAGACTTGCCATGTGAAAAGTTCTGGTTCTTGAACTAAAAATGAAAGATTAAGCATAAACTCTAAATAAGCAAGGAATAAGAAACAAAATACAGAGAAAAAATAATGTGGGAGATAATATATACAATAATATAGAGGAAACTATAATTGTTATTGGATATTATATTTTGTATATATACTTCCATTTGAGATGAAGGCATAGGTAGACATGCTTCACCTCCTTGCACAATCATAAGAAGGATCACAACTAACCTCAAAACAAAAAACACCCAGCACTGCCAGAAAATTGAACTGTATGGAAGTCCAACAACCAAGGGTTTGAAGAAGTCATATTCATTCAGACAGGTAGGAAAGGCAGAGCTGGGGAACTGGGGTGGAGAGGACAAGGTATGATGGTGTCAAGGCAGGGGTGGTGAGGCAGCCAGTGGAACAAGTGGTCCCACATTCGTGTGTGGTAGATAAAATCAGGAGAGATACCCTGGGAGCAAGCAATCCCATATCCAGGATGGGGCATAGGTAGACTGTTCCAGTCAAGACTGTGAAGCCCAGGATTCCAGAGCTGGGCAGCTTTTGGCTGTAAAAACCAGTGTGGGCTGGGGCAGTGGAAGAAAACTGCCAGTTTCTCAGAAGAGGCCCTTTAAAGGACCCACATGGTTCTAGAACTAACACAAACATACCCACTCCGGGAACTACCACTGGAACAGCAGATGGAGGGGTACCAGTCACATACAGGAAGGGAGTGAAGTGACTGGAAATGGGGCCAGTGCCAAGCAAGCCTCACTGGCACTGTCCCTCTCCAACCCTTCCCTCACATACAGAGCTGCAAACTTGTGAAGTGGATTGCTCTGTCCTCATGCATACTTAAGGTTCAGCCCCATCCAACTTAATAGGTGTGCTAAGATAGGGAGTCAAAGCAGCTCTAACTAACACACAGAAACAAATACAGGGAGGCTACCAAATTGAGGAGACAAAAATATATGGTCCAAATGAAAGAACAGAACAAAACCCAGAAAAAGAACTAAGCAAAACAGAGCTATCCTATCAGAGGCAAAGTTCAAAACTTTGTTGATAAGGATGCTCAGAGAACTTCCTGAATATGGCAAAAGTATAAGGGAAGAAATGAAGGATACAATAAGTGAAATAAAGAAAAATCCACAGGGAACCAAAAGGGAAGGAGGGAAGTTGAGGTTCAAATAAAGAGTTTGGAACATAAGGAAGAAATAAATGATCACCCAGAACAGAAGGAAGAAGTGAGAATTCAAAAAAAAGGGGAGAGAGTAAGAAGACTCTGGGACATCTCCAAAAGTGCTAACATCTGAATCATAAGGATGCCAGAAGGAGAAGAGGAAGACCAAGAAACTGAAAACTTATTTGAAAAACTAATGAAAGAAAACTTTCCTAATTTGAAGAAGGAAATAGACATATAAGTCCAGGAAGCACAGAAAGTCTTAAACAAGTTGGACCCAAAGAACACACCAAGACACATAATAATTAAAATGTCAAAGGTTAAAGATAAAGAGAGAATCTTAAAAGTAGCAAGCGAAAAGCAGAGAGTTACCTACAAAGGAGTTACTATAAAACTATCAGATGATTTCTCAAAAGAAACTTTGTAGGCAAGAAGGGACTGGCAAGAAGTATTCAAAGTAACAAAAAGCAAGGACCTATGACCAAGATTACTCTGTCCAGCAAAGCTATAATTTAGAATGGAAGGGCAGATAAAGTGCTTCCCAGACAAGGCAAAGCTAAAGGAGTTCATCATCACCAAGCTCTATTACAACAAATGTTGAAGGGACTTATTTAAGAAAAAGATAAAAACTATGAACATTAAAATGACAACAAACTCACAAGTATCAACAACTGAATTAAAACAAAAACAAACTAAGCAAACAACTAGAACAGGAATAGAATCATAGATATGGAGATCATCTGGAGGGTTATCAGCAAGGCAGGGAAAGGGGGAGAATAGGGGAAAAGGTACAGGGGTTAAGAAGCATAAATGGTAGGTACAAAATAGACAGGGGGATGTTAAGAAATGTATAGGAAATGGAGAAGCCAAAGAACTTATATACATGACCCATGATCATGAACTAAGTTGGGGGGGATGCTGGAGGGAAGAAGGGCTGGTAGGAGAGAGGCAAAGGGGGGAAATTCAGACAACTGTAATTGCATAATCAATAAACTATACTTGAAAATAAATGAGATCATATAGTAAAAAATATATTTTGTGTTAATTGTAACGGAACAAGATACCTTGGTCCCTACCTTGTTGGAGATATCTAGCCCACTTGGACCATGCTTTCTTTTAAACATGCTGGTGGTATTAGTGTTTGGAAGACAACAGAGGGGCTACATTCATCTGACATGTCCATTTTTTCCCTAAGAATGATTTCAGCAGGATGTATCAGGTCTTTCTAAATTTATTGTAAACAGATGTAATGTAGGAGCCACACTCGCACATCAGAATGGATATTATTTAGTAGGTTCCCTAGCTATGTTACTGGTGAAGTTTGAAATTGATACACCACAATAATGAGTAGTACCAGGTCCTCCGCGAGGTAACTTGTAGGGATAGTTGGGGATTATCCATCACTGTGAAGCCAACACGTGTCTCAGTGTGGGGGAGGAGACTTTTAGGACGCTGTGTGGCTTGGCGGTACAGATATACAGGTGTTGCACTGGTGGCTGTTGTTTCATTCTTGTGTCTTATGCCAGTTATGAGCAAAACCTAGTATCTGTTGTAATGTTAATGAATTCACATTTGATAATCCATCTTTTGTGATAGTATAAAATTCTTTTAGATTTAAATGATAAAATTTGACTCATAGAAGAATATCATAGTAAAAATACTTATAAATCTGTCAAATAACTACTTTTTAAATATAACATTTTAATTTAAATTTTTGAATGAATTTACTAAAAGAACATTCAAGTCATAGATAATTTTCACGTTATTGTAGCTGTTCTGAAGCATAGAAAAAAATGGAAATTTCAGCATTCCTGTTACAAAATTATAATTATTCTGGAATAAAACTGTGACACAGAGTGTATCAAAGAGACAACTATCAAAAATAAACACAGGTATCCTAAATAAAATTCTGAAAAGATAACCACCAATACCCATTTATAAAATATAATGGGGAAATATGTCATTCTTAATAGGTACAAAACTGCAAATATACAGGAGAAAACTGGACAAGATATAGGTAGGACATGTATAAGAAATATTCAAAATTTCCTGCCCTGGCTGGTGTAGCTCAGTGGATTGAGTGTGGGTTGCAAACCAAAGGATCGCCAGTTCGATTCCCAGTCAGGGCGCATGCCTGGGTTGCAGGCTAGGTCCCCAGTGGGGGCCACATGAGAGGGGACCGCACATTGCTGTTTCTCCCTCCCTTCCCCTCTCTCTAAAAAAAAAAAAATAATAAAATCTTTAAAATTGTTTTTTTCCAAATAACATAAAATATCTGAACAAATGTACTGCATATTAAAACTGAGTAGAAAATTATTTACCTTTCTCTAAAAACTATATTCAAGCAATACTATTCTAATCAAAATACCAGCAGGACTTTAGGGGTTACTAAACAACATGAAGCATAGCGTGATCTAATAGCACAAGTAAGTAAAAACAGCAAGGGAACTCATGCAAGTAAAGAAGAATGAAGTCGGGGGAGGGGGGAGGGAGAGGAGCAATTATTCTGCCAGATATTAAATGAGAGTAAAGGTTTCTAGAATAAAGAGAGCATGACAAAGCTGGTGTGAGAAGAGAGAGGTCATGGAAACAAAATAGAAAGTCAGGAAGGAGACTAATTACATATATTGTAAGTATTTATGATCTGCTAGTCCTATTATTTCACATAAATGAGAACAAAGAATATTTATAATGTTAAATGATGCTGAGATAATTGGTTAACTTTTGGGAAATATTTTTTTTTTAAAAGTTCTGTACTTCTCACAACAAAACTATCTTCAGATACTTTAACATTACAAGTTCTAAACTATAAATTTAATGTTCATCTACTCTTAAAAGGGGCTAAGGCTATTTAGTTACAACAGATAAGGCTGAATTATTAAACAGAAAAAGAAATGATACAATTGACTAAAGCAATAATAGTATGACATATGTACTTTGTTGGTCAAAAATTGTTACTAATTATATTCTTTTAAAAAATTTTTATTTATTTTATTTTATTCTTTTATTATTGTTCAAGTATAGGTGTCTCTATTTCCTGCCAATACTCCCCTCTTCCCCACCCATCTCCACCTCCCACCCTTGGTTTTACCTGCTTTGGCTTTGTCCATGTGTCCTTTAGGAAAATAAAATCCTGGGGGTAAATACTTGTGACATATGTGGCAAAGAGTTGGATTTATTTTTCTATTATGTCAAAAGTTTTTACAAATTAAATTAGCAAGGATAAAATTTACCTCCTGTGTAACCTCTTTGTAAACATATCAATAACATATATTGATAAATGTATCAGTAATTTTTACTGGTGGATGAGTCCATGGAATGTTTTGGCAGGATATACACAGTCTAGGAATAAATACTTAAGGGGATCCAACCTAGAACCTATATATTTATGAAACGTAACTCTCTGGAAAATGACACATAAGTTATATAATTAAGTATAAAAGTAGTGCGTTTTAGAACCAAAATACCTTCCTATTGTGTAATTGATGTCCTAGTTGCATAACTTAGAGACTTAATACTTTATATCTGGGAAAGAGTGCAGTGTAGCACAGCAAAGAAGGGCCTCCGGCTTGGCATTAGTAGTTTCAGACTTTTATGTTTTGCCAGTGTCTCCCAATTACCTGTACTCTTGGTATTAGTTAAACTTGATACTGGATAGAATCACTGACTTCTGTGTGTCCACATTGACAATCACATACCTCAAAGAGAACAATGAAAAAAAACATGCATAGAAATTTACCCACAACCAAAGAAATTCAATATTTATATGCCCAAAATAACTAACATTTTTAACACTTACCATATGCTTGACAATGTATCAAAACATTTTATTATCTCACTGATAATAAAATTATCTGCTCAATGATATAAATATTATTTTCTCAATTTTATAGAAAGTAAACAACTCTGAGTCTAAAAGTTTAAGTGCCTAGTTCCAAGTCACATAACTAGTAAATGTCATAACCAGAGCTCAAACATAAGTTTGACTAGCTCAAAAGTCCATTCCCGCCCGTTATGTCAGAGCAGCAAATTGGGAGAAAGTCAATTTATTTAAAAAAATAATAAATATAAACTAATTTATTAGTTTATATTTAGTTTATAATGTATTATAAACTAAATATTTATTATAATGTTATATGTAATATATAACATATTACATATAATATTTAAAACAACGTATAGCATTTAATATATTTAACATAATACATATTATATTATAATGTAATATCATTTTATAATATTTATTATAAATATTTATTAAATATTTATTATAATTTATTATTTATTTTAAAAATAATAAATATAAACTAATTTATTAGTTAACATTATTAACTAATTACTTATTATTATATTAGTTAAATACCTTGACACGTGGAGATCCACTTCTCCACCTAGATGTGGGCAATTATCCCAGGGTTTTCAAGGGTCATTAGTCTTGGGAGGAAAACTTAGAAGAGGCATGTTAGTAGTTAGTGAGATGAATTCTCACCCACCCAATTGTCAGTTCCCTTCACTCTTGCCTGGTGCTTGGGCAGGTCTTGAAAAATGATGCGAATCTTTACTCCCAAGAAGTCTGAACCTTTAGTAATAATATGTTTCTCAGTACCAGGAGCTTCATATGTCTATTCCCAGTTACTAGCGGACCGAGGGGGACCTAGAGGCACCCATGTGGATTTCCTGGGTTTCACATTCATTCTTCCATTATCCTTGTATATAAAAGCAGCTGTCTTCTCTGCTCCTAATTTACCCTGCCAGTGTGGTAAGCTTTTCTTAACTACTTTCCTGAACACTAGGAGTCCAAAGAGCCCTGGTAGGAACTGTAGTTTGTAATTTAATGAAACCTTGCCATGTCCCTGGCAAAAGTGCACCTCTGTTGCAGACCAAGATTTCTAACACTGCAAGCTTAGAGTTAGGGGGATGGGAAGCTCAAAGTCCCCCAGGGACCGTGGGAAGTTATTCCTTTTTTCATCCCAATCCTGGAACTGCCAGTTTCAGTTTGGCCTCTCCAAGAAGCAGATGGCAAGAATGGACTAAATTTGCAGATTTATGGGGTGCGTGCCTGTGGAGCATAAACAGAACGGGAGCAGGAGTAGGCAGAGAGAGATGTCACATGTCGATTGTAAGTGAGCAAGGGAAGGATTGGGTAGGAGGAGCCTCAGACCACAGTGCTGCCCTGACAGTTTCAACTGGATTTAGAACAAGTCCCCAGGCTCAAGGTGAGGGTTAGGGGAATCCCATGTGTAGGAAAGCTCAAGCAGGCAAGGATCCTACTACTTGCCCCTAACTCACCTGCCATGCTCAGCTCTGACTGGGAGTGGTCAGGCACTAACACTAAGGTGGGTTAGAGCTGTCGCACGCACGTGGAGTCTTGCAGTCACCTGTGCTTCCCAGCATCCACCTCCGTGTTCATGACTGCTACAAAAAATTCTAGGCTAATCCAAGACAGGGAAACATGGTCATAAGCATGTACAATTTGACTGATAGACAGAAGACAACTTGAGATAGAGTCACATTGTGTGAAAGATTTTGAACTTGGAAGTTTTAATCCCTACTCCATTGTGAAGAATGTGATTTGATGTTTACTTGGCAAGCAGCAAAAGATGTCGATAACTTCTTCATGCCAGACACATATATTAAGATGTGTGAAATAGCCTGAGGGTGCTAAAGTTATCCTGGTAATAGTGTATTCTCTCTGTGTAATTTATTATCAAAATAAATATTAGAATGTAAATATTTAGAGTAAAGTTTTACTCTTCTGTAGATATTTTATTCACTTGAAAAGTATTTTAGTGATAGTTTCTCTGGGGATGTTCTTTAGTATTTTTGTTTTTTATTGACAGTTAACAGCTACCAGAAATAACATTAACGTTATTTGTCAATGTTTTTACAAATATTTGTTTTGTTTTATTCGATCATTTTGTTTCATTTGTCAGGAGAGAATTACCTAAATGTTATAGAAATTGTGTGGGAGCTTGACATTTCATACACATTGACTTCCTGATATTTATACGTGGAAGTATTTCTATGCAATGAGGTCAAGCATGCTTTCATATCAGTGTGCTGACGCTCATCTGCAGAACTGCTCCTAAATGAATTCTTACAGACCCAGTGCCCTTAGAAATTTTACTCACTCCCAGCCCTGATGAACTGTCATAATAATTGATTGTATTAAAGAAATAAATAGCCCAAATTTGGCTCACTGTCAAAATGAGACCTTGTTTCAACAGACACAAATGAGAAATAAGGTTATTTCACATTGCCCCAGCCAGGTCAAGGCTCAGGGAAAGTCTTGGCTTTGCCTTTAATTAGATCCTTCAGACAAGAGCATGAATCGGCCTTGTCAGTCTCTTTCTGTTTGGCATGGATACCAATAACCTTGCTTCACTTTCTTGTTTCTCCGAGAGGGAAGGCATTTTGGCAGAATACTGCTTACTTTTACAGTTACAGAAGTTACACAGTTTAAGGAGGGGACAGTAATTACATGCCATTAAGCTCAGAAGGCCATCGGCATAGACGAACATTCTGGAGAGGACACAGCCTTCAAGTTCAGTAAAGGATGATTACCGGAGCGTTTTAGGAGAGAGCTGGTGAAGGAGAGGCAGGAATAACTCTGGAAATGTGCTAAGGCAGCAAACCTATGAAAATGCAGTTAGACACGGCAGTGAATACATTGATTACGCCAGGAATGATTTAGCAGAGGTGTTTCACACTTGCTATTAAACCAAGTGCCATAATGGGGTTTAAAATGTACTCAGATTCCACTTGCTCTCTCCAGCTTACACCACAGAGGTGTCACTTAACATTACTATTTCACCTCGGTCCGCGGTGAAATCCCTAGCCTTTCGTCGCACGCTGCTTTCCTCTTGGCTCTGAATTCCGTAGTGGCAGAAAGTTCTGTTTTTTTTTGTTTTGTTTTGTTTTTTTCCTTTCTTTCTCTTTGCCAATCAATGACCCTCTTTTGGGTAAAATACATCTTAGCACTTACCTCTTTCAGAGAGCTTTCCTAATGAATTATATTGAAATACTTCTCTTCGTAAATGCTGCTTTAAGTTATTCTGATATGTTGGTTTGAAAGACTTAACGAATGTAAGTACATATATATCTCAAAACTTCAAATCGATGAGAGTAGTAATGTAATATATATGTAGATTACAATAACTAGATCATTAACTCTAAGCCAGACTTCTTTCATTTCTTTGGTGTACTTCCATAAGTATTATGTTGTTCTGAATAGTGTAGAAAAATCCAGGTGGCACACCCTGTGGATTCAGTCGGAGGTGTTTATTCTGACACCAGTGAAAAGGAAAGACATCTGAATACCTGGTGTGGGGTAGGCCATTTTCCCACTGCTTTCACAAGAAAGTGTTACAGCATTTCTTTTTTGCATTCTTCTTCTTAGAGACTGTTCTCTCTATATAATCTTGGAGAAACAGGAAAGAAAGACTCCATCCCACTGTCCAGTCTGAAGTTGCTGACTTGATTAAGATTATGTGACCAGGTGTGGTAATATACATTAGGAAAGAGTTAAATAACTATATGATATTAAGAATTGGGATAAAATTTGTGCTACTCTCAGTTGTGCCCTGCCCAAGTCCCACCCTCTTTTAAGTCTCTTTCTTTTTGACTTCAGAATAACATCCTGTCCAATGCCATCTTTATTCCTACTCTTTACTTTCTAGCATAATATCTGATTAGAATTCACAGGTATGGATGGGGCTCTAATGACTTAATTATCTTTGTAGTTGCTAACAATATTAAGTTTCCTATTGCTTCTTCAACAAATTACCATAACCCTGGTGGTTTAAGAAACACATACATACAAATTTATCATTTTACCATTCTGGGAATCAGAAGTCCAAAATCAAGACTAAGTACCTTCAGTGGATCTAGAAGAGAAGGTTTCTAGGGCTTCCCATCCTGTAGAAATGCCATTTCATGGATTCTTTGGCTCCTGGCCTCTTCCTGCATCTTCAAAGCCCACTGGGTGGCATTTCACTTCAACCACATTGCCTGTTTTTCTGTCCTTAGTCCTATCTCCATCTACCTCCCTTTTATCAGGATACTTGTGATCACATTCAGGGCCCACCTGGATAACCCAGGATAATCTCCTCATCTCAAGATCACAAATTTAATCACTTCTACAAAATTCATTTCGCCACATAAGTTAACATTTGCCAATTCTAGGGTTTGGGACAGGCATAGTGTTGAAAGAGAAAGGTCAGTATTCACTTTTGGACATGCTGGTTTTGATACATTGCAATGCAAACATAGAAGAAGTCTAGAATTCATGCCATATCTTGAGTTAGGAATCTCTAGATCATCAGATAGTGGTGCTGGTAACCGTGGGATGGATAGGTCATCCAAAGAAAAATGCAGAGACACAGATTTGGACTGAATCCTAAAGGATTTGAGGTTGGCTGGTGGAAAGAGAACCTGTAAAAGTTATCAGGAAAGAGCTAAAGATTTACTGATTTAGCATTAGGTCAGTAAAATAATTAAATGTATATACTATCTCTAACATGTATCTCTCACATTATACAAATTATACTGCCAAATGAAATACCAACACATGATGAGCAACACAAAACCAGTAAAACTAGCTGTAGTCTCTGAAAAAATTGGAGAAAGACAGCAAGACAAAAATCTTTACAAGTGATTCCACCTTAATTGTAAAATAATTTTGTGTTCCTGAGAGAGAGTCATGAAAATAGCATCTGCTATTGGCTTAAAATTTTAGAAGTTTTATAGCCAAATGAAAAGAAAAAAGATAAAGGTTGATTCAAATACCCAGGGTACTTTACATCTTATATATTATGATTGCAAAAATACTTTCTCTATTTAAAGCAGACAAAGCATGAACACATATCTCTAGAGATACATAAAGCAAGAATCGTGGCTGACTTACCTGGAGAGTTTAAGTGCAAAACTGCATAAGGCAATGGTCTGAGTACATTGCATTGTTGTGATGTCCTCTTTTATGATTTATTAATTCTAGAATAACATTTTTAATTACTTCGATAAACAGAGGATATGTGTCTATTGACCTGTACACTCAAATTGAAGACTTATACACAGACCTTGACTGTTTAATAAACTTCAGTTGCTAAAAATAAGGTATGAACAACAATAAAATAATTAAAAACAAAACAAAACACAATAAAAAACCCTGCAGAACCCATACTCAAAGAGCCACTGGAGCACAAATACTTTTGTAACTTATTTTTTAATATATGTGAGGAGTAAAACATGCACTAATGTTATTGGTGACAAATGAGTGGATTAATGAAGATTGTCAAACTTTTCTTTTCAACAGTCATCATTAGAATTCAAGTCCTCTCCCTGCGTTAAGGTGATCAATCCAGTGCCTCTCAGTCACAGTAAAAGTGCGTGGGTCCCCACAACTGTTTTGGTATGTGACACCATTTTTCCTGTAATGAGGGTTAGTTTCAGTCAAAGTTTTTCATAATGATTTTTATAAATAAGAGACGCAGCAGTCTCTGTTTAATTGATGGATATTTCTCCTACTATAATAGCCTGTAGCTTTATAATTTATAAATTTGTGAATACTGTATCATGTAATTAGACATTATCTAGAATAGTCACAAATCTATACAAATATTCACCACCCACTCTCTTGCTTCTCACACACATTGGAAAAATAGAAAAGATTTTTGCAATGCTCTTTTTAATATCAGCAGAAGAATATTGGTTTGAAGATGATAAATATTTGTTTACATTATGCATTTATTAGTGCTTTGTCATTAGACTTTTATTACAGTAGTTTATTATATAAAATATGGATACCAAGCTACATCTTTTATATCAATATATTTTTAAAAATCAATGATTTTATTTGTTTTCAGTGACTAATGAACATATTATTTGGATATAAATTAGCATTATTACCACATAGGATGTAGCAATCCTGTATGTTTGTACTCTGAGCAGTGGATATTGATTTTTCCCCTTCATTCCTTGTATTCTGAACCTCAGCAGCATTACTCTGGGTGGACAGGCCTGTACCCCACCCCCCTACACAATTCGGAAACAGCTCTGAGGTGTATCTTACAGAACCAGGTTGAGCAGAGTAGCTATGACCATGAGGCTGGCTGTACACGTACAGGTGCATTTTTCTTTATCTGGAGAAATCTCTATATTTAAAAAAATACTTTATTAAGTATATATTTTCAATATACCAATTTAAATAGCATAGTGTAAGAGAGAGAAACTTTTTCCTTCTTCCTTTCTAGGTTCTTTGGCTGGTTGATAATTAAATTGACATAAGACAGATTAACAGGAGAAAAAAATAACTGTGTATACCTTGGAACCCCACAGAGGAGGCTCCTCAACAGCTGGGCAACTGAGGTTTCCATAGTGCCCTAAACTAGGGAGAAGGGTTGAGTGGTCTGGTACTGCAAAGGGGAGGTAGACAGTTCACAGAAAAATGGGAAGAGCAAATGTTTGGTGAAAATGTTTGCCATGCCATGCATATACATTTTTCTGATGTGAGAAATTATCTTGGTATTAGCTGTCTTCTCAGTATAGGCCCCCTATCTAAATTCTTTTAGGCAGTTAGGGAGTGGTAAAAAACAAACAAACAAACAAACAAAAACAAAACAACAAAAACAGAAATCTCCTCCTGAATCAGTTATGCCTTGATTGCCTGACATTCAGAATAATTATCATGCTAAGGTGGCACATTTTGGAGTCAATTATTTATCCCTTCACTTGACTAAAAGGAAGAAATAAAAAGCAACCCTAAAATCAATATCTAGACATGGCCACTTGGAGGATGTGATTTTGGATATCAACAAATAGAAGAATAAATATTCAAGAGAGAGATGACTGATAATATTGCAAAAATAGAATCATGTTTTATGTTCTAGTTTAATAAAATGGAAAAACTAAAATAAAAATAGATAAAACCACAATTAGACTCATATATTTTAATATGCTTATCTCAATAATTGACAGTAGAAGTAAATAGAAAATTACTAAAATTATATAGGATAAACTATCATCCCAAATTACCTAATTTACATTTATAGAACACTTCATCTAAAAATAAGAAAATACACACTTTTTTCTAGTACACACAGAACAGTCAACTAGATAAACTGTATTCTGGACCACAAAATAAGTCAAAATGAATTTAAAGGAATTCAGCTATTTCAAGGTATGTTTTCTGACCACCATGGAATTGTGAAATCAATAACCAAAAGATATTTGGAAAAATTCCACAGTTTTTGGAATCTTAATAACTTCTATATTGCTATAAGTCAGATAAAAAATAGAGAAAATTTGAAAGTGTTTTGTGTGGGAGAGAGAACTAAACTGGTATTTAGAGGAAAATTGATAGCATTTATATTATAAGGAGAAAGTCTAAAATAGATTTCCTAGTTTCCATATACTAGGAAAATAAAATAAAATTAAGCACAAAGTAATCAAAGAAAAAATTAAGAAGAAAAGAAATTAAAATGAACAAAATTAAGTAAAATAGAAAACAAAAAGTAATTTCAAAATCCATGAATCCAAATGTTAGTTCATTGAAAAGTTCAATAATGTTGATAAACCTCTTGCCAGACCGATCAAGAATAAAAGAAATTATCCATCTCAGGAATGATAGAGGTGACACAGTGTAGATTCCACAGATGTTAAAAAGGTTCATGAGGTATAATTATAAATAACATTTTGTCAGTCAAATTTTAAAGATATAAATCACACAGTCTTACAACAAAATATATAACCTGAATAGCCTAACATCTACTAAAAAGTTAATTTAATAGTTAAAAACCTTCCCACAAAGGAAAATCTTGGCCCTGCTCACTTTGATGTTGAATTCTACCAAAACAAAAAGAATAACACTTGTTTGTCATAAACAGCTTCTTCCAGAAAAAGGAAAAGAGAGTAAATACCATCCAACTTATTTTATGAAGCTAGTATTACTATGATACTATTGGAGAGGAAAATTTTTAATCTACCCTTCCATATTCTACTGGTTCGTCTAAGAATTAATTGACATGAAACAGATAAACAAGAGAAAAAAACCCAAATTTAATGCATACATACGAACAGAAACTCCATGCATATGACTCCATGGGGTCAGAGACCCCATGGCATACCTATCCTACATGAGGGGTTCAGAGACAGAAAGTTAAAATGAGATATATGTGATATTCTGAGCTAAGAATGAGGTAAGGTACTTTGTGGCATTGGGCGGGGGGGGGGGAGATCAATTCTCAGGAAAATAAAGAAAACAGATTTTCTTTTTTTTAAGATTTTATTTATTTATTTTTAGAGAGGGAAGGGAGGGAGGGAGGGAGGGAGGGAGAGAGAGAGAGAGAGAGAAACATCAATGTGCGGTTGCTGGGGGACATGGCCTGCAACCTAGGCATGTGCCCTGACTGGGAATCGAACCTGTGATGCCTGGTCAATCCACTGAGCTATGCCAGCCAGGGCCAGAAAACAGATTTTCAATCATTAGAAGATTGTTCATAAAAAGTTATTTCTGTTAGTAACTCTTATTAGAGGCAAAGCCCTCAATTGCAATTCTGCAAGAGAGAGGCAAAAGGTTCTCTTGAACCCATAGAGTATTGCCTTCACCTCAAAATAGTCCCCACTTCAAAGTGGAACATCTTGCAGAGGGCTGTTCTGAACCCTTTCAATACTGAAACCAGACAAAGGCATCAGGAGAAAAGCAACTAACAGACCGATATGCCTTATGAACATAGATATAAACATTCTAAACAAAATTTTAGCAATTCAAATTCATCTCTTCAAAATTCAGAGTATCTTTCACACCATCTGATCAATGCAAAACAATGACTCCACTAAGGTCCCAAAATCTATATGACTTTATAATCCACATTGTATGATGCCCTATCCTTTGCTGTATACCTTATCTCTTTTCTAGGTAGTAAATCTTATTTATTTGAAGTACATAGTTTTTCTAACTTTAGTCCACAGGTAGTTATAAGGGGAAGGGACTTCTCAAATTTAGTTTCTTCCCCTGAAACCAGAAATTGGTCTGCAGTAATATTTTCCTAAGGGAGATGGACCCTAACTTTTTACTTTGTAAAAGTCTTTTATTGAACTCACTGGTTAGAGTGACAGAAGATTGTCCTGTGGCAATGACTGTACTCTGCATTGGTGTCTTTCATGAAAGTCTCTCCTGAAAGTTAGTGCCTTTCAGTTGATATAATACCATTTTCTGAAAGACTTGAAAATCCCACTTTTTAACCTCATGAAAGAGACCACCATTTCCCCACAGTGATCTTAAACATGAAGAAGTTCCAGCAATGTGGCCTAATTTCTATGCTTTACTGAAGTTTGAATTTGCCACAGGAGATACTTTTACTGTGAAAATTTGGGTAGAAAAAAATAATATAAAACTCTAAGTCAAAGGTCCTAATTACAACATTCCCTTTGGACATGTCTCTTGCTACCTCAATTTTAAAGGATGTAATAATTAAATATATGACAGGATTAAATAGAACGTGGATGCTAATATTTCAACCCTACTCATGTGGTAAAGTATGATTTAACTACAATGAGAATCCTGAGTTTAGTAGCACTGTATTTTCCACAGAAACTAAAACTTCTATGTAAAGTTCAGCAAGAATGTAAGATGAGCAGTAAGTATGATTTATATCCTATAGTAAGTACAGTTAACTGGTGGCAAACACAATTTAAAGTTGAGAAAGAAAGTGAAATATGGCTATCCTATTGCCTTCTGGCTGGGCTATTAAAAGCTCTAGTCTGAACATACAGACCAGCTCACAACAATAGAAGTTTGTGCCTTTGCAAATTCTTAAATGAAAAATTGAGCCCTGGCTTGTGTGGTTTAGTGGATTGAGTGCCGACCTGCAAACCATAAGGCCACTTGTTTGATTCCTAGTCAGGGCACATGCCTGGGTTGTGGACCAGGTCCCCTGGTGTGGGGCATGTGAGAGGCAACCAAACATTGGTGTTTCTCTCCCTCTTTCTCCCTCCCTTCCCCTCTGTCAAAAAATAAATAAAAAATTATATATTTTAAAAAATTGATTTAAACTTTCTGTTTACTTTTATTATTTAAACTTCAAGGACAATATAGACAAAATATAAGACCACTTTGAGAGCCCTATTTTACTTTAATACTGTGTGCAATGTGGTGAAGGATTTCTAATGCGTTTAGTGTGAAAAATAAGACTGGACAATTTCAGCACGCCTAGGCTGGCTGATTCCAGGAGAGGCAGCCCTGAAATTTATTCTACACACAAAGGATTTTAAAGGACTTTGGCTTTCTTCAGTATTACAAAGCTTTTCTTCTTGTGTTGAGGGGTTTGGCTTGACTGTGTAAGCTTTGTTTCAAACAAACTGGGGCAAAACTTTCTATCTATGGAGGAAAAAAATCTTTTATTTAAAGTGGTACACAGAGTACTTCTAATTCTCCAGTCACTGCAGTCTTCCCCTTTATTCTCCATGTTCATGCCTTACATCTTTATAACCGTGATGAGGTCTGTTGCTCCTTCCTCTCTATTTTAAGAATTTTTCGTATCATCCAAATTGAGACCCGTTGGTCTGAGAAAATACCATCTATTTCCCCATGTCTGTAGGCTAGCTTCCTTCCTAGCTCCCATCTTGAAATGCACCGATTCAAGAGGTAGAAAAGAATGGCTATGTTGATTAGCAATGCAAACATAATTTCTCAAATAGCTTCAACTTGCTAAATATTTAATGTCAGTAATACAAACGGAATACACTTTTAAAATGTTTTAACTATCTCAGAAGTGTTCACTTTTAAATTAAAAAATAGTGATCTCAGTATAATGTACAAATCTCTATTTCTTAAAATAAACACCTGTGGAATAATAAAAGTTTATTTTCCTCCTCACAATGTCTGTGCTCCAGAGTAATGGCACTACATTGCCTTTTAATAAATACTTTAAATTTTTTCACTTTGCTAATTGAAACATTTTTGATAGCTAGTCTGAGTTTTACTTTACTGTTAATATCAAAATTCACTTCATTTTCCTTTTTTAGATAAGACCCAGGAGACTTTCTATAGAGTTTAACAGAGTTGAGCTACAAACATTTCATTAATTGTGTCTAGTTAAAGGAAATTTATTTTGTATTCCTGTTTAAATTTACTCATATTAACATATACGAGAGGAAAATTTAAGGTAATAAGAAAAAGAGTTAAGCCTTATACAAATTATAATGATGCTTTTAAAATTTTTTATGAAAAAGCATAAGAGCTCAGAATTTGTTATCACCAGACTAAGAACATAACTTTAAAGGTAAAATTGAAGGAAGTGGTCTTGCCCTGAAGCCTAGCTCTTCCTCTAGCAGACATGCTGGCTGTAATGGTTGGCTAGTTTGCAGAGCCCTAGCTCAGGACTGTGGCTAATTTTCCTGTCATTTTCACATTGCATTTCATAATCAAATAGTGCTTCAGGTCCTGCAAGTGGAGAAAATGACTACATTTCTCAGGGGCGCAATGTTTCTTGTGCCTGATATTACCCCCTTGAGGCAAGCAATAATCATCCAGAACATGTATCTGAATGATCACATCAGCTGCGTTTTATAACTGTATATGCTACAGGACAATCTTTCTCACAAATTTTAAGCTCAAGGTGGCAAATGGAGTCCAGAGTAGTCTGACAAACCATAGCTGAAATGCATTTATTTTTAATATTGAAGACAAAACAAGCCCAACAGTCATTTCCAAAGATATTTAATGATACTAAATTTTTCTTAAAATGTATCTGGGTGATAATGAAAAATAATTTTCTCGGTGTTAGTTTATAATTGAAGGGGTTTTAAGATGACAAAGGTTAATATTTTATGATTATTCCTTAAAAACATGTATATGGATATTTCAGATATCTATTTTCAGAGAAGACACAGACCTACATATTAACAGTGTCATTTACTAATCAATAGAGGTGATGCATTGGGATTAAATCGTAACATATCTTCATGTTAATAAAAGTGACAGCATATTACATGTAAGATAATGGCAATTCGACCCACAGTCACACTTGTAAATCATCAAATAAAATTTTCTATTATGTGTCTAATTCATGTGACACATGAATTAGAGGAGAATTCTTTCTCCTCTATACATTCCCGGGGTTGATTCAATAAACCTCTTCTCCCAGGATTTAGGCCTTTAGTCTTTCTTTTATTAGTTCTTGTTTTCTAATCTACTTGCTGTGCTTTTGTTCCATTACCATTAAGTAGGTACTTCAACTTTTTCCATGTTCTGAATTATGCTACCTGGGGCATCCTATTCTGTTTCTCTAATCACACAGTAAGAAACTTCACCTGATTTCCTCTACAAAACAATACCAAGTGCTGTGGCTTGATGGATTGTTTTGTTCTGCTCTGTTGTCTAATAATATGATAAGCCTCTTCCAGTCTGGAGATAAGACGGAAGGAAAATGAAAGATTTGGAAACGTGGCAACACATGGGAATATAAAAAGTCACATCGGAATTGAAATTTTGAGACACAAGCTGAAAAACCTGAATCTATTTACCATGAATTGCTCAAAGGAAATACAAAAACAGTTTGTGAAATATGTATCTCACTTTATATTGAACACATTTTCTAAATTCGAAGAAGTTGACAGGTTTTACTCATATCCTTTTCTTGTCAGTAGCAACGCTATTGTTGATTGCTATTGTAGCAGAAACACCGTCTTGCTTTTCTGCCTTTTTATCCCTTCAGTTGGCACAATCCAGATGAAGCAATTAGAAATATTTCATGGAGAAGACTCTTTGTCCGTCAATCAATATATTTATTGATCATCTAAATACTTCCCACTCTTTTAAGTAGAGAAAGCTTTTTCTGCCCATGAGAATTTAGTATTCGAGTCCATGAATTTCCCCTTCAATTCACCCAGTTTTGCATTTTTCCACTTGGAATGATCAAAATTAATGGACTGCATTCATGTATAAAAATAATCCTAAATTTACATCAATAATCCTTGAATTTTAAAATCTTATTTTCTTTCCTTCTCATGCATTATCTAAATATTACTGTTATTCTCCTTGTGCTTATTGCATTTGCCACCATTAAAGACCTCGCACTTGAAATATCAGTGGAATCCACTGGTTTATGTAGATAGAGTGTTCTGAGATTTTATCATATACTTTTTTGAACTCCATGTTACCCTCCTATATATCTCTTTCTTTTTATTTCCTTCTTGAACATTGCTTCACTTTTCCAACAACCAAGAGTTGCTCAAGAAAATAAAATGAGGCTGATTTGGTCACAACCAAATGAGTATGATTTGATACCAGGGAAGTCATTTTTGCTGCTTGTATGTTTTATTGTAGTTTTCTTTCCAGACCTTTGATTACCTTTCTAAAAATGTCTATACAACAATCAGTAAGTCATATGGCCCTCTCTCAAGGACCTCAAAATAGGTTAGGACAGTAATTTTCAACCTTTTTCACCTAATGGCACACATAAACTAATTAACAAAATCCTGCAGCCCACCGAAAATATAATTTTTGCCAATCTGACAAAAAACAGGTATAATTTTGATCAAATTACAAAAAATAATAGTAATTACCTATCCTTTTGCTCCAAAATGACTTTTTAAAAAATCAGGTGCCCACACTTATATATAAGGATTTCTGTTATCAAGAATTAACCAATCAGATACAACCTTGTTATGTAATATGACCAATAAGATTCAACTCTATATTATGACTTATATATTTATTATTCAAGACAAGGCATTCACACCAATGGCTATTGTTGTGTTGGCTGTTGCTGTTTTTTTTTTACTTGACAACGTAATGTGGCAATTTTCAGTAGGTGTATCAACGGTGTGTTGCATTGGTGTGCTGCAAGAGTTATTAAAACATTCCTTAACTATTTAGTCCGGGGCACTGACCTTGTTCCCTTAGATTGTCAAATAAATAAATGACAACAGGAAACACAACAGCTGTTTCATGTGAATGAATCAAATTATTCTTTTTTTATTTTTATCAGATTGGCAACAAATGTGTTTTTTTGGTGTGCCACAGACTTGTAGTGATTAATTTATGTGTGCCACGAAATGAAAAAGATTGAAAATCACGGCTCTAAAGGAAAGGAGTCAGTGCCCATGATTAAATAGTTAGGTACTGTACGTTTTAAAAAAATTCTTGTAGCACACTGGTTGAAAATTGCTGGGTTGGCAGGACAAAATGGATGTGTGTTCTCTTAATTATCATCCAATAAAGTAACTGTCAATAGAGGGATTCATGGTTAAGAAAGGGACAGCTTCACACAGTGTATTATTTATTAGAGTTTTGCAGGATGGGTTGTTGGGGAAGCGGAAACTAAGCTTTTGAGCATGGTAAAAAAACACACAGGAAAGGGCATGAGGCCTTTTTTCTTTTTTCATTTCTTCCTCTGCATTTTATCTCACACCCCTCTGAATTCTCTAAAACAGGTTTGGCAAAGTTTATCTTACAGGCTAAATGTGGCCTACTAGTTTAAAAATATATATATATTTTATTTATTTTTGAAGAGGGGAAGGGAGGGAGAAAAAGAGGGAGTGAAACATCAATGTGTGGTCGCCTCTGTAGCACCCCTTACTGAGGACCTGGCCCACAACCCAGGCATGTGCCGTCTGGGAATCAAACCAGTGACCCTTCAGTTAACAGGCTGGCACTCAATCCACTGAGCCACACCAGCCAGAGTTGTTTTTTTTAACTAAAGTTTTATTGCCAATTGGTTGACACTGAAGTCAGACTCAAAACTTTACCCTGAAACTTTGTCTCATATGATGCAAAACTTTAACCTTCTGGGAATACATAAGAATCCTCCCATCTCCAGGGCACAGGAAAAGAGCCATTCCTTTTGGTGGAGTAGGAACAAAACCCAACTGTTGATGGAGAGGGAGAGAAAATCTCTGGCCACTAGGACACAGGTAAAGTGTCTTTTGCTTCTATAGGAAGGTAGCAGTCAAATGTGTGACCCCAAGGAAGGGACAGAAAAGACTCTTTCCTGTGTGGATTGAAAGCTGAAAAATTTCCCTAGGTATAACTGAAAATTTAATAGTACTATGAAAATCTAAAATGATGGTTAAACCATCCTGAAGACTGAATCATACAGAAAAATGTTCTTTAAAATTTAAATGGATTAACTTTGACTAATACATCTTCTAGGATAGTTTTAAGTAATAGCAAATATACAAAAGCATTTTGATGTATTATGGTCGGGAGTCTTCTCTATCTAAATGGAAATCAAGCCCAGAGTAGTAAGAGCTTCAGGAAGAAGCCAAAGGCAACCCACGCCACCCCCCCCACCAACCCCGGAGGAGCAGTATTGTTGGCAAGGTAATAAATAAAAATCACGGATATGCTATTAGATCAAGCAAAAATTACATTACTCTAAATTTGTAAATTATTTGTACAATTAGGACAATATCCTACACAGAAATCATAGTGTTACATTCCCTTGACTGCTTAATGGAGACTGGAAGGGGAGGAAGGGCGTCTGAGATCCCACAACCCAGGGGGTGTACTTAGAAGTGCTCCAAGTTCATCAGCACCTTCCATGTCCATGCAAACAAAATATCTAGTTGAAAATTCTCATAAACAGAATGCATATGCCAGGTTAAAACCTGCTACTGTTTACAAGATGTTAAAAGAAGTTTCAATCCAGAGCTCCTCTATTTCTGTTTGCCCTGTGCTAGGTTTGCAGTGACATTTATGTAATCTTTACTTGTATGCAAATTTATGTTAATGCATCACTGATGCTTGGAACGTAAATTGATATGGAGTGAAAGCAAAGTACTGTAATTAAAGCTTTGTGAAAATCAGCCTCTCTGAAAGAAACTTGGAAATATCAATGGAATTCTATTGTGAATCCAATGTATCTGGTTTATGTAGATTGAGTGTTCTGAGATTTCATTACATACCCCTTTGCCAGAATCAAGTTTGAACTAGATGTGTCAGCAGAGGAATTTCTCTTCAAAGTACTTAAACAACTAATAATGGATAGATGGTCTATTTCTGGGATTATTTGTTCTTGTAAAAATATATCTGATATTTTTCTAAGGTAGATGGTTCAATTATAATATAATATGATTTCTTGTTAATAATAAACTAACTTCAACTTCTAATGGCCTTTTGATATTTATGCCCTAAATAAGAATGAGTTTCAAAAATATTCATGCTAAAAAATTACAATATTCTTTGTAGTTTATATAATAAAATTAATAACTTCTATTAGGGACATATCCCATTGGCAACTAGATGGGATTTCTAAGAAGATATTAATTTAGAGGTTCCTAGACTATAGGACAATATGACTGTAGACTGATTGGATCCCTAAGTAAATGACATGCTTGGCTCCTCACCTATTTGTTTTCTTTGTGAATACCTTTCTAAATGCACATCTATATTTTTTCTGCCCACTCATCACAGCACATACCTTATAGATTTCATTTCACCTGCAGTAGCGTTATGGTTATATCTAATGGTACTGAGTTTTGATCACATACAGTTTAGCTGCCCACACAATTGCTGTGAACCTCTAACATGGCGAGCACATATCTGTCCTTTTTTGTGTGTGACATACTCCTTTTCTTTAAGTTTCTAGGACACATAAATAATTGTTAAGCAGACGAATGGCTATGAAATCATTTATACTCACGTACTGTCTGCTTTTCTGACACGAATCCCAGTTGGTGAAAGTTTCTACGTGCCTCTCATGTTAGAAGAGTCGGGTGTTGGTCAGACTCTCTCTGGCGCTACTTGTCATCGTCAACAATCGTTTTATATGTGCGCTCTAGAGGGACTTGTATGTATTCGTATTGACAAAAGCAGTCCTATCATATGGTAAAAATAAGGTAGGAACCCCCAAAACTCCCCTTTTCCATTGTTAGGGTTCTTGGACATACCTACATGAACAGTTTTATCGTTATGTCTGGCAAGAGACAAATCCTGAGGCGTCCTAAATTAAATTCAGCAGGCAGGAGGGTGGAAGGAAGGGACGAGAGAGGTTTATCAGTTGACAGCTGTGGGCCCCAAGCCAACAAAATTTTGCTTACGTTCTTGAGTGTACTTTGAACCTTTGAATTAACTTCCAGGTGGCTGTTTCCATGATTATCTAGAAAGAGTAGCTGAAGAGCCAACCACCAGACACCACAGTATCTTGTCCTTACAGGAACTTTCTGTAACTGGAAAAGACACCGCGTTTGGGCTGCCTGTCACTACCAAATCCAATAAGCAATGACAGCGATTGAATCTTTTATGGGCACTTTATTCAGGTGACTGGCCATCTGAGAAGATGGAGGGTTCATACCCTAACAAACTATCTTATCTTCTCTTTCCTGGCCAGATCTTTTATAAGGGGGTGGGGGAGGACAAACAAGGTGTGGTGAGGGCTTTGAAATTCAGAGGGGAGGCAGAAAACTGTACTTGAACAATGATTAACATAAAATTAAAAAAAAAAAAAAAAGAAATTCAGGGAGGATTAGGTGATTGAAGCTGCAGCATTCCTGTTCTCAGCATTTAGCTGTTCCCAAGGGTGGGGGGTGGTCACACAGAAGGCCTGGATGCCTCCAACTTGTCCCCAGGAGGTAATCTCTACCTAGTGTCCCAGGAGGTTGGCTGCTTTTCCCAGGAGCCAGGATGGGCCTTATCTGTAGTTTCTGAAACAAAAGCTTAACACACACATTACTCGCTAGACTTATAACTTTTTACCTTAAGCTAAAATTTTCCAAGTCTTGAGTCCCCTATCATTTCCAGACTGTTTCCCACAAATGATTCAAAAAGAGCAATCACTTCTCCCTTACAGAATTTGCAACTATCCAAGAACTAGCCCCTCTTCACCTCCCCTCAACTGTTTATCTGTAGACGATGTAAATTCTTTCAAACAGCTTCCGTCTTTCTTCCCCAAACTCACGTTGTAGGAGACCTGTCAGCTCCAGGATGGGGGACAAGTGCACCTTTTCCACCCAGCCCTGCTGCTGATGGTTCAGACTGCAGGCCCCGGACCTGGGCTTGTTTGCTGGCTAGCGCTTGGCTTAGTAAGCCTTTTCTTTTTGAAAAGTTTTTTGGGCGTGATTTTTTTTTAAATATGGTAAACATTCTTAGGATGCTCTTAGAGCTGTATATATTTTGGTTTCATCAAGGCACATTGCAATGTACCCACAATGAAAAATCCCTTCCCCTACTTGTTTTCATGGCAATGCCCACACAGTACAAACATGTTTATCAATGCCATAGAAAATCTGCCATGTGAAATTTATTTTGGGGAGAATGTATATCACCATACACATGCATATTTGTATATAATAGGTTTTAAAAATTGTGAAGCATAGAACTAGGTTGATATGATATTAACATCGGATAAAATCTTAATTGAAAGTAGACTAACCAAAACTACAAGTGTTATTTAAATACCTTTCAGTTAGAAGGCTGTTCTAAAATCTGAAATCTTTTTTGGTAAAATCATTAACCCCAATAATATTTTTTTACGTTTAGACAATGTGAGACCCCCGTCCCTAATATTCCCTTTTACAGTTGCTGACTGACTGGCAGCTCAGTCTGTTTTGTTTCAAGGGCACTTCATCTCATCTTGATACCTAGTTTAGTCTGAATGGAGGAGGAGATTCTTCCTTGAATGTGCAGTTCTTTCATCAGATTTTTTACTGTTCCACCCACATACTGTCTTAACCTGCAACTCAATATTCAAACTTATGAGGCCAGCTGTTAGCTCCTTTCTGAAAAGTGTTTGGAGCATTTAACTACACAGAACTGATTCTACAAAAAAAAAAAAAAAAAAAAAATTAAAGCACACCATTTTAATTTTTCCTTCTCAAAATAGTTTAATTTGGTGTTATCTGTCTGACACTTGCTCTCCACACCGATGGTTTATGTGTGTCTAATTTCTTTAAACTGTATTTAAATTTGAGGGTTTTTTTAAAGTCACTCTGCCAGAACTGAAGCTACATCTGTCACCCATTTTGCTCCCATTCTCGCACTGCCCAGCTTTGCGGTTTGTATCATCAATGGGGCTGTGTGTAAAAGCCGACTCTCATTACCATTTAAAGGCCTGTCCTCTGGCATTGTGCCAAAGAAATCTAATTTGGAATCTGGGGAATGATAGACAAGAAAATTACAACTAGAAGAAATGTACATTTAATTTTAATTCAAAGCATGAAGTTTTGGGTGTTACGCCTTTTTTTTTTTTTTTACATTATATTGTTGTTTAGGGAGTTTTAAAACCATTGGTTCTGTTACAAAAAATAACACAAGGAGGGTGCATAATTGTATATTTTGATTTATTTTCAGGGATAACGGTCTAATACATTGATTGTTTTATTAATATAAATGTGAGCTAGAGTTCCCTGAAACTATTGCTTCTTTTAATATCTAAGTAAACCTGGTTTAATCAACAGTTACAGGTGGAATAACCAGAAACATGAATAAAAAATTTACCACTTGTTGTTTTCCAATTTCTCCTTGAATTCAGTCTGAATTTTTACACTTTACAGATTTCAACTCTTGCCTCTAGATGAAAAACTTAAAATTCTTGGATATCTTATGTTATTTTAAATTTAACCTGTCCAGACTAATTCAATTGCCTCTTTCTTCTTTTAAAATTGGCTTTTCTGTGCTTAATATTTCAATGTTTTTTGTAGGAAATTTTGGAGTTACTTCTTTTAACATCTGCTTTTGAGAACCATGTTTATATACGCTTACTCTCATTTCCTATATCCAGTACTCTTATAGGTCTTGTGAATTCTTAGGACATGCTCTAGGATTCACTCAGCCCTCTTCATCCTCACCCTTCTCTTTCTACATAAATCTTAATCTAACCCTTATTTCCTTTCTCTTTGTTATGGTGCTTCTAGACTGGCTCCAATCTCTCATTCTGAGTCCTGCTAATTTTCCTAAAATTTGTCCATCACTCAAAAATATGTAATAACTCCTTATTGCTTCCTTTCTAAATTCTTTTGGAGAATTTAATTTTTAGAGTAGTTTAAATTCACAATACTATTGAGAGGAGGGTATAGATTTCC